>CM052335.1:30603972-30756196 GCA_028455595.1 Lasioglossum vierecki
TCCTTCAACATCCAGAAATGAGAGGTTCTTGAGTTCATTTGAAGCAACATTTTCCTTTGCAAAAATGGCGTATCATTAAAATCTGTTTTCTGACATTCAATGATGAAATCTAAAACGTTTTATTTCACTTTGACTTTTCTGACTTTGTCTTTAGAACGCTGTATTTCATCACAGAATTATCTAAAATGAACAATATTTTGTTAGGGTTGTTACTTTATTGGAAATTTTTTTTCAATATATTAAAGTTGAAAAATTGAATTTTGGTCACGAAAACGGAATCTTCGTGTCACTGTGGAGCGTGGCGGAACATTAAACCTGATCTTTTCGAAAACAAGCTGCCAAACGAAGAAACGTTACTCCTTTCTTTCGATTTATTTTTGTATGTAGTATCAGCCCCTGCTCGGTTGTACCATCTGTTCAGCCACACCCTGGTGAATTGAATTGAATAACGAGTTCATCAAACGCGCAATAATTTTGTTAAAATAGACCGAGGCGATAACCCGCGATCGGAGACTGCAGAGGACAGGAACGGCGGCGCTGTTAATCTGTCTTCTGTCTAGAAACGGAAAGTGCCAGGGAATGCAAAGTGGCTGGGAGTTCTTTATCGACCGTCAAGGCTGCAGGGAGTGTCGGGTGATCGATCAGCAATTTCTTCGAAATTTCTCGTGAAATTCCCAGGGAGTCTGTCCTCGTCAGTCTAGAATTCGGTGGCGTCGGATTTTGGGACAGGCGGCGTTCGAACGGGGCTGCGAACACGCTCGAGTTTTAAGTCACGTTTTGGGATCCAAGATCCATGATCCGATTTCCGACTTGCAGTCCCTGGAGGTGGACTCACTCGCTAAGACAGCATCGACGCCTTCGACTAACTCCATGAAATCTAGTTACGCGTTGCAGCTACATTAACTCCGCCGGAAGTTGGTGTCTGCTGCGGGCTGCCTTCGGCTTTCCACCCTCTCCCTGTAGCTCTGTGTACGTGTGTACAGGTATGTACGTGCTACGAACACAATCCGGGTAGGCGGCACCACGGCACGGGCCTCTGCACACGTATCGCAGACTCGGTTACACCGAAATTAACCTCCGACCCCGGTATTTGCTATTGGCGACCGCGCCTGCAGATTGCCGAAGAACTCTCGCCAGTCTTGTTACCGCTAATGACCGCAAACACTTTACACCTTCAGCGCCATTTTATCGCGGGATCTTTGAGTGAAAAGCGGTAACCGTGGAACCGCACGCTTCACTCTCTATAACCCCCAACAAAGAAACTTCTACGTGAAACGTTTTACTTCGGTTTTTCAGCCCCGGCGCATTCCACGCACCTTTATTTATAGAGATCAAACCGCAATTATGTTGCCGCGAAATTTCCCTCGGCGAACACGAGACTTTTGATTGGGCTCAGCGGTTTCGGGAAGTCGGCTTACAAGGAGTAGTCGCAATGGTGGGGTCGTCGATTTTCATGAAACTTCTTTGGTGAATCTAGAATAAACATAAGCTAACCCACGTTCGAGCGTTTTTGACAGTGCTCATTATTTATCAAGATAATTGTCATTTAATTTTATGATATTTAGAATTCAGTGATACAATTCATTTCTACTCGCGTTGTTAAATAATCAATACCCATTTCCATTAGTTTGTTTTTATCGATGCTCGCCGCTCCACTGTAATCACACCCTTGATATAGCTAATCCAAATTTCTAACTTGCTTATTTTTTATTATTTTTTTATTGGACTTCGATAACAATATTCGTAACATTTTTCTGATAAAAATCATACCAAATATGATAGAATTCCGATAATATTTACTTGTGTAATGGACAATCAAAGTTTCGGGCGCAAAGAAGACTCTCTGCGTGTCTTTCTTTGCGCTATCCTTCCACGCGCCCGAAACTTTAATTGTCAATTACACGAGTAAATATCATCGGAATTATATCATATTTGGTATGATTTTTATCAGAAAAATGCCACGAATGCGGTCATCGAAATGCAATCAAAAAATAATGAAAAATAAGGAAGTTGGAAATTCTGATTAGGTGGTCTCACCGATATACCCGAGCAACACGATGTCATACTTCTCGGCGACCGAGGCCTCACGAGGTTCGTGGCTCATCAAAGGAGTATACCCCGCAGTAGTGGGGATAAATCTGGGACAGTTACAGGTCAGACTTTTGAGTCATTTATGGATAAAATATAGTACTTCCAACCTCTAATAAACGAGCTCTTCCGGTCGAAACGAAACGTTTCCCAAGCAACTCCGATCTGCAGAAGAGAAATATTCCATGAAGAGAGGAAAAACTGGCATGGCGTATCTGTTCCCGACACGTGCTACAAGCGGGTCCGGGTTCCTCGAGATAGTAACAAGCGTCGGTTGTTTCGTTATCGACACAGGAGAGAGCCCGGTTCGTTTAATTTCGTTGAGCCGGCTGGTCGGGCGTGTCTGCCACCGCCGCGCCGCTGACTCCAGTTAAAGGTCGCCGCGCCTCGACTCGTTTCCACGATAACGGCAAGGTGAAATATAAACGAGTACCTTTGACCCGGCGTTCATTCGACCTGTCTAATAAAGTCCGACCAGGTTGAAACTTTAATACGTGACCCCGTTCTGGCGAGGACCCTGCGGCGTAATTCCTCGAGGCGCGAACTTCGAATTCCAAATCGCGTTCGAAAAATCAACGAGAAAACTCGTTCGACATCATTTCTGTTGAATTATCAATGAGTTATTGTTCCTCGTCCGAAATAAATTAAGATATTACGAAGTATCGATGAATCGATCTCAGAATTGTATTCTAAATAGAGGTTACAAACTATGATACTGGATACTTTGTTTCAAGAGCTGAACTCTATGGAGTCTGACCTAAACAGTCAGTTTCAGTCGTAGCTAAGAATTCGTAGAGTAAAGAGCTTCCTCATTCGCCATACAATACTAAACAATTTTATATTAAAAGTGTTAGTGTATGTTTTCTATCATTCATTTTGAATAATTTCCTTTCAATAATATTAAATGCGCAGTCTCTATTAACAACACATACAACAACCTTTTTTGTTGTTGTTATCCTACCCCTCCCCAAGTTGTCAAATTTTTAGATTAATAACCAACAACCCGAGTACCCGTTCGTTGCGCTCTTGGCCGAAATTGAAGTTTCGAATGGGCGGTATCGCGGGGCGTGCCGGCACCCGCAGCTTTGTTACTCTTTGCATCGTCGTCATTATAATTAATTTTATTAACGAGCACTGAACCCATCGTGGCTTGGACGGCGTGGGTGGCACGCGGCAACTTCCGCGGACGTTCGTTAACGGGCTCGCGAGGCGAACGAATGAAAAAGAAGGACGAGGATAACGATCGAAGTTGCAGCCAAGTCTTCGGGCTCACGCTCGTCCATTGTTGCGGGGCTGGAAGGGCGGAGAGGGATGCGAAGGTACAGAGAGACAGTGGAGGGGAGAGGGAGAGTGAGGGAGGGTGGGACGAATTATTAGCACCGTCCAGTGAATCCATTTGTAAGGAAAACGAAGATTCTAAGGAACCGGTCACCGTGAGATCGCGTTACGCCGGCCCCTTCGTTATCGGGATTGGCGTGGCTTGGTCGCGAAACTTTGACCGACGCGATATTATCTTTCCGGAGACAAGGCCGTCGTGTGAATGCTCGCGGAATTTACACTGCGGACATTTTTAATGAATAATGCACAAGCGGAGAACGACACGGTCGCCGACAGTGGCAGCAGGATTTTCGATAACGCACGATTCAGACGCGCTCGCCTGGAAATGGAGGGAGACCGTGCTGATCCTCCATGTTCTTGTTAACCTCTTATAGCCCAATCATGCCATACGGCATCGGTAGATGCCGGATATGTCTCTTTATGTGTACCAGGGGGTGTCGACTCCCATGGGTACGAATTTAGTTGTAATTTGGTACCCTCAGGTATGGTGGCAGCACAGTAGTGCCCTGGCGGTGGGGATACAAACTGTGTCGCGTCATTCGGCGGTCATCATTGCACTGTTGCTTGTTGTGACAAATAGAAGATCCAAAAACCTAGGACAAGCAATAGACAAAAAAGGATATATTTTCATCACTATATATTTCTACTCTCAATAAATTATATAATTGAATTATTTTATTCTTATACGATTACAGTTACCTTGGAAACAATTGGAATATCCAAAAAACTTAGGAGCAACAGATAAAAAAAGATACGCAAAAATAAAGCAACTATACAAATATAGTATGATGTACAAGAATTGTTATGAAGATGTTACATTATGAATGTTTGAATGTACGTTATGATATTGTATCATGAATAAGTATTTTATATTATGAATAAGTATATTATATTGTAGTTTAACCATGTACGTAGTTGTATAATTTATTATATATAGTATTATAATTTTTATGTATTTCATTATTATTATTTATTATTGTATAATTTTAATTTTTACAAAGAAAACAATGAGAAAAAGATATGGACCGAATGCGTGAAGTAAGATAGTTTTGTACAGATAGGTTAATGTCACATTTCTTAGCTGTAAGGTTGCAATAAAGCAAATTCTATGTATTACCTCGTCATTACAAATCGGCACAAATTGAGAAGTATTATACACAGAGTACCTGTAGTCCCACCGTAGGCCCGATTGAATTTCTTCTCTTTTTCGTTGGTTTTATCGAGGGGGGCGAATCAAAGAGAGAAAACTGCACGGCTGTTTCCTAATTTCTCCGCTCGATAGCGGGTAAGGCAACTGGAGCGCGCCGGCAGAAAATCGCTTCGAATCGGCACACGAATGACTTGAAGTAGATTGAAAGCACCCCCTCCCTCGGCCGCTTGCATCCCTCCTTCGACCAAGTAAATCGAGCTTCAAACGTTCCGAACGAGGGGACCAACGGGGTAAGGGAGGTTTCGCGTGCGGGTCACGTATGAGTATCGGCTCTCGAAGTAGGACGATCGGATCCCACGAATAATTTTCTGCCTCGGGAAAAACTCGAGTGCAATTACGAATGTATCCCGTCGATCTTTCGCGGACAAGAAATTTCGTACGTTTTGTCGGATTTTTATCGCCTCGCCAGGAACGCTTCCGCGTGTCGCCTTTGCTGCGAGTATGCACAGAACCGATCGAATCAAATGGAAATCTGCAATACGTTCGTAAATTTTTATCGATCGTTTTGTTCCAGTCGTCGATCAACAAACGAGTTGATTTCTTAATTATTTTAATAGCTTGTAAATAACGTAAATTTCTCAGGATGTTTCACCCACTATTTTCTGAAATAAGTGCGTAAAAATTAGCTATGGAATAATCCAGAATTTCTATTGTTTCATCGTTAGTGTAAGTTAGATGTAAGCTTAGGTTAAGTAGCATTAAATTAATTTAAGTTAGTTGTAAGTAAAATTAGGATAAGATTCGATCCCACCGCCGGCACTTCTGGAAATATTCCATGTGCCATCTAAATACTGTGGTGCCCATGGTGTAAATAATTAGGTAAAATAATTCTCACATAAGAATTCAAAAAGCGACGTTAAATAATTAAAAAAAATTAAGATAAGCAAAAAATGGAAAGAAAGGGAAGTAGGAGTGTTATAAAAAGGATTGTAACCCTAAGAGGATGAAATAAAAGTTCTATATACTATTGTTTCATAGATGGAAGAAATTGTACAAGCCACTGCCACCGTATTCTTCGATACAAAATAATCACCTCTCTCCACGTCCCTAACTTTGCTGTCCATAGAATAACAGGGACGGAACCCCGAGTGATGTTACTATCCCTAATATCGTGATGGATTCATCGTACGGGGAAAGAAAGCCATCCATTTTACTTACGAAGAGGGTGTAATCATTTGATGAATATGGAAGCAAAGTTCCGATGGGGTGTCGAAATTTGTAATAACGGATGAGATGGGAGCCGGGTTCTTGTGGAGTTCGTTAACGTCCTGTCGTGTTGCTTCGAAGTTCCGAACTCTGATAAATGTTTTTGATATTTATTGTCCGCTGTCCGATCTGATTTGATTTCGCCGCGAGTTGTTTTTCTCGATGTTAATCGCGGAGGAGGAAGTGTTCAGTGCATTATCGAATATCGGGTTGTTTTGTCAACGTTACTGGTGAGAAAAGGGAATCTCGAGATTTCTGGACACGATCGAGCAACTTTTTCAATCTAGCCGACCCTCCAACGACGTATTTTTCAATCTTAAGCAATGGACTCTTTGTCAGGACTTTCTCTTTTGTCCGTAACACATCGTCCGACAACGGTTCTTCGAGTATCGTTCCGGAAAACAAACTCCGAAAGCGACTATCGAAGTCTAGGTAGACGACAGATTTTCGTAGAATTGTACCGTAGAAATAATCCACGATATTTTCTCAATTGAACATTTCTTTGAACGAAAATCGAGACACCAAAAGTTATCTTTATTATTCTTTACTATTCGTCAAATTTAAAATTGATCATCAATTTAATGATTCATCGATTGTAGATTTTCGCACGTTTAACACAGGAAATAGAACCTCGTAAAGTGTAGCGATAAAACGCCGCAGAAGAAAAATGATCGCATCGAATCATGTCATTAAACTGTGAATGTTTGCTTTACGACGAACGCAACAGGTAAAACAGAATAAAAAGAATAAGGATTTTAATGCAGTCGGACGGAGACGTTGCTCTCCTTCCCACATAAAACTTGCATTCAGATTCTGCTACCGTAGATCGAGGAATATGAATGTAAATTTGCATAAACATTCACCATCTAGTTATTATGCTCCCGCGCAGTTATGCTGGAGAAACATTGATTACCTTGCCGGCAGGTATACAACATAATTAGACTGCGTGTCGCCATGCATTTATAACATACGAAAACATCTGTACTGCTCGGGAACAGAAATGTTCGAAGTACCGCGGTGTGTTGTTTCTCGTGCCGTATCGTGGTTCTCTCGTATCGAAACAGCCAGATGGAGCGAGTAATATTTGCAAATATAAGTCAGTTTTTACGTTAACATCTTGTGTAAATGAACCTACAAGAATGTCAATTTGCATAAAGATTCCACAATCTAGTCATAACATTAATAGTATGGAAATGATAACGTGTACGCAATTTATTAGACTCATCAATTTTAATTAATCTCGACGGTCATCGATGGTTCCCATGGCGGCGCTGACAAATCAGACGTCAATCATCGGCGAGCCGATCAATCAACGACACTAATCATTTCTCTTCCATTAAACTCTCCGAATACTACAACAAACTTCTTTCGAAGAAGGAAATGCTTCTCAATACATACAAACAATGTATCGACAAAAGCATTCACTGTCCAACAACAAAAATGTTTCTTTACAACTATTGAATGGATCTCATAGAGTTTTTCGCGCTGATTCCGAATCTGGTCTTAATTTTTCTCTTAGACACACAGTTTTTGAGAAATTTGAATTTGAAAAAGAAACATATTTTTCGACTTTGAACAAATATTATGATGTTATTATATAAGATATTGTATTGTTCATTACAGAAAAAGATTCTCAAGACTTTCCCGAATCCAGTGATGTTATTGTACAAGGTGTCCCGAAATTCACTCAGCATCCTCCCATTTCCGGATGCTGAGGGAATTTCGGGATACCCTGTATAAGATATTGTATTGTTCTTTACAGAAAAAGATTCTCAAGACTTTCCCGAATCCAGTGATGTGCAATAGTAATACGTTGTGATTGTTTAAACATGTTTGAACAGTTCTACGGGATAGTGGTGAACGTCTCTGGCGGCGACTCGTGTTCCACGATGATATTTTGCTTTCTGATTCGGTAAAAACGGCGACTTTCGAAACTTGACAGGGTGGTTTCTCAAGGTAAAAGTCTGCTCTATCGCGTGGTGTAATTTGATTTTCACCTGGACCCTTATTTTTTTTATATAAATTGAAAAATATCCTCAAAAATGTGTGCAGAAGTGGTGTCTCTCCGTCTTTAATGTTTGTTTAAACATGTTTAAACTTACGCTGTATTACTATTCCACATCACTGAATTCGGGAAAGTCTAGAGAATCTTATGCTGTAAAGAACAATACAGTATCTTATATAATAACGTCACAATACTTGTTCAAAGTCGAAAAATATGTCTTTGTTCAAATTCAAATTTCTCAAAAACTGTGGGCGAATCAGCGCGAAAAACTCTGTAAGATCCTCCCAACAGTTATATGGAAACGTGAAAAAAGTTGTAATTTGTTGGACAGTGTTATTAAAGCATTATTAATAAATGCTTCAAGACCTCAACAAAGAACTGCCTCAAAAAAGATTAAATACTTTCCAAAGTATACACGTAATCCGTGTTTGGTTGCATGTGCTACTCACTGGTTCTACAGAATATTTTTCCAACGTAAAGCTTCAGCGACCGAAGGAAAAATGTAGAAAATTGAAGAATGAAAATTTCATAATCGACAGAATTGTCTGTTACACAGGTCTTGGAACTCTTTGAACGTGTACTTTTTCCGTACGATTCTCGTTGCGATGCATGGGGCATAAAAGAATTTAGAGCATTCGTTCTGCCTCCCCTCTCCTGGAATCGAGTCGGATCATGGTGGAAGAAAGAGACTTCGATTCTACCATGGCACTTTTAGCAGGAATTCGAGAAATCGGGAAAAGTACTTCTTCCGTATTGCAGGCCGGCAATAATCGTACGTCGAGCAGTTTCACGTGCCGCGGCTTCGATAATCTTTCTCTACGGGTATTGCGATCGTTATCATTGCCCTCGTAGACCGCATTCTTTTCGAATACGGTTACGAGATCCCATCGGACGCAGTCGGGAATATCAAAGTGTGCATACGCCTCCTCCTACTATCGCGTCCCGGTATCTTTTTTCCAACCGGAAATTTTTGTGGCCTTCTTCGTCTCCATCCCGCGGGGATGAAAACGACGCGAGAGATCACATAACAATCATTTCGAATCGTTTTCGGTAGCCAGGTTCGAATTTCGCGGCTAACAGAGCCGTTTCGTCGGTAAAAAGCCGATGGCTCGTCTCCAATTTAGAATACGTATTTAATCAGTTTTACGAAATAATTACTAGCTTCCGAGTTTGAATGGGCTGCGTGTTTTATGCGTTTGTAACAATAATGAGCAGGTGCAACGCGAAATAGAAGAAATGTCAAATAAATTTAACAGTGTACTCTCGAGAAGCTAATTAATAGGATTTCCAAACGTAATTATTTGTCACCGGAGGTTGTTGATCCACAATGCAGTCTACTGTTGCGGTTTGTCATTGAAAAATCTGTTAAAAAATGGACCAGAAAATGGTTGCAAAAATTATGAAATAATTGCCTAAATAGATAATGTGTTGATACTACTGGTACGTTAAGTTACAACAGAAATTAATTTTTCTGTAACTCTCTTTTCTTGTAATTGATACAGAAAACTTTTGTCTCGTATAAAATCCGCGGTTTAATAATTTCACTTTGTGGATAGATCGAAATGATGGATAGAATTCGAGTGAATTGATGAACCCACCGAAGCTTATAATTCGGGGTGAAAAACGGTACGAAACCTTGATTGAATTCGAATTTCACGGTTAACAGAATCGTTGTACTGGCAAACTGAAGCTGTTCGTCTCCAGTTTAGATCGACCGACAAACGCTCTCCATGAAATTCGGAATGGTAATTATACACCATAGATGAGCAATAAGCTCGAAATCACGGAAATGGTAAGAGCGAAGATAATTGGATTTTCAATAGTACGAAGTGTTTTATCATTGGATCAATTGATCAAACTGGTTGTCGAGGAAGTATGTAATAAAAGCTGTGTGCTGAAGCTTGTAAAACCGCGATTTTCATTGTTTCATTTTCGTAGTCAGCGTTTGTGAAGGGAAAAAACGATAAATCGATTAACAAATATTTGGAATCGTTCTGGTCGCTGGATTCGAATTTCACAAAGTGCAGACGGACGATTCTTCTCCGGTTTGAAATATTTCAAATGCTCTCTTAATTGGCTTCGCGTAATAATTGGACATTGTAGACGAGTAATAGTTGGAAGTTACAGACAGAGAAAGTGTAAAGATAATTGGATCTTCAAAAGGACGTTGCGAAGTGTCTCGCTGTTCGAGCAATTGGTTAAATTGGTTAGCGAGGAAGCTTGTAATAGGAGCTGTCTGCTGGAACTTACACGAACGTGTGTCGAATCGATTTTACGCAGCACAGTTTGCAAAAAATGCGACACTCGCGTGCACGGGGATATAGAAAGATTTGATATCTTATTTGTTCGACATGTCCGTCCATTAATCATCGTTTCTGTGCAAATTAATTGTTGTTATTACACTGGAATCCTGGGTTCACGAGAAAGTAAGTGTCGGACGGTAATGGAACTGATAAAACGCTGCTTCACAACGCCGGTAACACGGAAGTAGAAACAGCCCGTAATGGTCAGACGTCGATAATGCTCCGCGCGTAGAAAAGGTACGGAATTCGGTACGTTATTAATCGGAGAATATCTCTACCAAATATTTAATTGGTTTCCGTAAAGGGGTCAGGAAAAACAGATAAGTGGTGGAAACAAAAATTAATATAAATGACGCAATTATTCGTGCTCGTCAATTTAACATACATGAATATTATACTTCGCTCGTACGATATAAATGAAACGACATTCTTGTAATATTAATATTCAACTCTCTGACTAAATACAAACATTGAATGGAAAGCATTCGCATTCATTCTGTAGGAATTTCAGATGTTTTGCCCGTTGTCCAAAATGGTTAATAATAATTAGCTGTTTCGGAGGAGACAGTTACTCGAGCCTGCCAGATTTTCATGAAATAGCGTTTCTCGTGGGTTACGCTTTTAAAAAACTATTTCCATCGCGTTCTGCGTGGCAGGCAGAGAATGTACGTTCCCATAAAAACCATTTTGCTCTCACGGCGAGCGATCGAGGCCCCGTAAAACGTCTCCGGGGAGCGGGGACAGGGCTGGTCGATCGTTTTATCGGCTCTAAAGACGGGCAAATCAGATTGTCGTGAGGGGAGGGGCCGGGGCCTTTGCCATTCGCGATTACTCCGTTAGAAAGGTGTTCTCCTCTATCCACTTTCTGCGGCGCGGAGGCGCTCAACTTGGCCAACTCGTCGGAGTCGGCCTAAATCTCCTTTTCCGCTTTTAAGCGTTGGAGCATCATCGTGGACGCTACTTGCGCGTCGTCGTTCCTCGTGCACGTTACCATCCCGAGCTTTATATATTTATACGCCGTGGCCCTGCCAGCCAACTTTCCGCGCTTAGGCATGCTAAGCCCGCCGCTAGAACCAGGACAATGTGCGACCAAGACTCGAGCAACGCGTACGGGTTGCATAATAAAACAGGTCTTCCTCCCCGTCGTCGTCGCCGTCGTCGCGACGTCTAACCTTCAACGATTTCGCTCGTGGCCGCGCCGCGCTTCGCCGTTCCGGGGACAAAGCTCGAACTCGCTCGATGACCGACGCCGGGAACTTGTTGCTCCAGGGGTGTCGAACACCCCTGCGTTTTCGTGGCCGGCTAGAGCTCTGATTTATAAGCAGCAACCACCTCTAGGCGCACCTCGGCTTCTAAAGAGCCCCGCATTCAAAGCATCAGACGGCTTTTGAACGAACCCGCGACAAAGCTACGGAACGAAATTGCAATCCAGCGTTTCGAGTCGCTCAAACACGGGTTAAACGTTGGACTCTCTTGAATCGTTTGTACTGCGAGTTATTTTACGGCCACAATCAGCTGATAGCTGTCACTATTTTRCCGCGAACGAATTAAATAATTTATACATTTTAATACTACAACTGCATATTGTAGGGCTTTTAACAAACATAAAAGTAGTTTATTGTATGTGCGCGTTGCTCAACATACAGTCAGCGAGGTACAGTCTTTTGTGTGTTAACATGTCTTGGCGACAACCACAGATTATAAAGTAAAATATTATGGATTGCAGCTATTACAACATTTTGTGAAAGACTTTATTCTATTCAGCTTTTTTAGCGCGAATTGACGTCAAGCTGCACTTAAGCACGAGGAAAGTCGACAGGAAAATGAAACTCGGTCGAAAATCTCGCACGCGCTAGGAGGCTGGGCGGATCGGCTTGGAGCATTATGATCATATTTTCTTGTTAGGCGATTTCTTGGTGGCGCGGTAAGAGGCTCGAACCTTTAAAGCGAAGACACCTTTGCGAGGCTTTCCTCGCCGCTTAATACAGCTGGCGGCCACTCTCGAGGCGTCTCCTGGGCCGCCCCGGGGTAATTAAATATTTCCACGCGGCGATGAACGCTGTAAACGGCACCGTTCAACGACGTAATTACAAGCCGGCTGTCCGGTCGCGTTATCAGCTTAGCGGCGCGGCGCGCACAATTTCCCCGTGAAAAAGGCCGCGGCGAATGTCTGTTTGCAACGGCACGCATGGCAAACTACGGTAATTACCGAGCGAATGTTGTTCGCGGTTTAGCGAAACGGCGTGGCGAGACGCCACGCTTCCGAATTTCCATGCACCGTCGAGCTTAGCCCTTTTTGTTCCCATCGGGTTTCCTTTTTAACCCTTCAACCACCGCGAACGTATATACAACGTGTCCCGGATAAGTTGGTTCGCCCGAATAACTGTCTTATCCACTGAAGAAGTGTTCTAATCCTCAACCTACCACCCCTCGTCAAACTAGGGTGACCAGTCCAGTGAATATACGTACTTCGTATTGGATACTTATAATGTCCACTTCATGTTTAAATTTATTCAGTAAATTTATTCAGAATTTTTCCTGTCATTACTAGACTGCGGATTTGATGCATTTATGATAAAAATTGGTGGGCGTAACTTGAAGCGATATGCAGATTAAAGGAATTTGAGAATATCAAGACATTATTTGCAACTCGTTAGGTGTATTAAAGAGAGTGATAAATTCCTGATTGGCTGCTGTGAATTGCAATTGATAGAAATAAATTTTACTTCGGTTAAAGATCCGCAGTCTAGCCATTAAGGTAAAGATACTAGTAGTTGACCAGCCATATTTGTGTTCCAACAATTGTTTTAACAGAAACGTTAAGGAAGTATAAATATATCGGCATATCATTAACCTTAATGAATTCAGGCATCGTTATTACAATATATACTTCAATTCGCATGTAATTGTTTTAAAGTTTAACCAAGAAATGGTGTGGCATCCGAGGTTCACTTTCATCCAAACTGCACAGCTTATCAAAACCGTATGTCTTATGTTTTTCTATAAAATGATCAACTACTGGTACCTTTACCTTACATGTTGCGTATGGTGCAACTTTGTCTCGAGGAATATGCACGTATAGCAATAAACGAGACCAATGTTTGGGCGATCACATTTTGCTGAGACACCTTGTATACACTTGGCAAAAATTGTCGGCCGTCGTTGCTGAAATGGGAATTTTTACGCTCGGAATGATACGCTCTCGACATCGTATAACGGCGAATGTGTGCGCCCTGCAATTATCATCTTGGTTTACCATTGCTGAAAATTTCTGTAATTGTCTTTTTATCGTGCTCCTGGAGCCTCAGACGGGATTCATTATGGATATAAGTAGATAATGTGGGCGGCGACGGTCTCGTTTGGACCTAGATTGTAGTTAATTTGTAATTTGTGGTTGATAACCTGGACAGGACAACGATAACACTGCGAACGACCCTCTTTTTCAAGGTGTGTGACGTTCCACTTTAGAGACCGCATCATGAACCTCTTGCGTTGCAATTTAGTCACAGATAATAATGTGTACGGATAAAATTAAATTCAAGAAATTGATTATTATTAATCCTTTGCAGTCGGAGCTATTTTAACTTGAAAATTATACATTGCTCCAACCTAGAATAATTCTATAAATTGATATAATACCACAAACAATACTTAAGTGTGTAGTAATTGATTAGATACCAATATATTTAGTAATGTAAACGAATAATGTTACAGCAATTTTTAGAGGTGATAAAATTTATAGCGAGTGCAAGGCAAAAAAAATTAACGTTTCAAGCAATAATTGAACTCTATGCTTTTCCGAATGGTTAAGCAAATATCGCACAATAATAGCATCACTGCCAAACAATGTGCATTGAAATTGTGAGAAAATTCAGTCTATAAAATATGGACGCAACAATTACTTGCATTATGGTCGTGGGTAAATTAAAATGTCGAGTTTAATGTTCTACGAACTCGTTTGCCATTTGATCATTAATTGGTACTGCTTCATCAAATATTCTACAATGGTCAAACAGAATCAAACTAAACGCGTGCATTACTCTTTCATATCAAAATGAAATTTCATTTCCTCGATTTGGAACGATTAAATTAAATGTTTCGCATTTAGGTATTCTATTGCGAGAAACATTTTCTTCATCTAAAAAATATATTCATTCTGTCGTTCCATAAAAGGTTGAACAAACATTGACGAGCTTAAGAATGCTAAAAGCGTTCCACATTGTTTTCCAGCAGATGAACAATCGAATAACAAGAATCATAAAATTGTAACCTTTAGAAAATTACTACCACCAACAAGGAATTAAATGAACTATGTACAATCGTTCGACAAGAGATTGAACAAATATCGGCTCACGCTACGATTCCCAAAGCGACCCACACGATGCTCGAGGAGATCAACAATCGGAAGCTGCGTTTCCGTCGAACAACAAATTCGGAAACGGCGAGCGAACACCGCGGTTTCCCGAACAGTATTCTTTTTTTTCCGGGTAGAGATACGAAAGAGAGTTTCATAGTCTGTTTTCATTTTGTTCGGCGCACGGTGTGCAAACTAGTATATGCGCGTCATTTCTGTTTTCTCACGCGTGATCGCGGCTATTTCGGCCGAATGGAGTTCGATTACAATGCGTGCGGATTGGCCGGCGTCGAAAATCCGTCGCATGGTTTCGTCCATTTTTACGGTTTTACGAACAACCCGGCGACGCTCATCGCCCGATTGTTAGCTAAGCTCTCACACTCTCGTTTCGTCCCCGGAGGCCAGACCAGGGCCGAACGAGGTCCAACGTAGCCCGGCTCGACCCGACAAAAATGCAAACTATTATACGGGACACAATAGGCTCGACGAGGCTTTCATTCGTTATCGGTAACGAATCGCCTTCGGGTCGTCGACAATCGGGCGAAATCGCTCGTGTTCGATTCCCTAGCCTCGCCGCCTTTCATCCACCCAATACCTTCGAGGAGCCCTCGAATTTCTATCGCGAGCCAAGTGTGAAAGGTTCCTACGAAGGGATCCGCGCAGAAGACTGTAATTTACAACAACAAAAGACTGATTCTCGTCTTTCTCGGGAACTAGTGGCTTATTCTCGACACGTGACCGACGATACCCAGCAACTAGGCTTTCAAAGAAGCGTACACATATCGGTCGCGTACGTCCATTTAACCCTCCACGAAGTGGCCAGCTGATGTAGCATAGTGGAGCACGATTCTGCGAGAACTAGGTCATGATTCTTTTGGTGTGGACTTCGTGCTGACATCGCTTGTTGATGCAGTGAAACTTGCATGTGCAGCAGTGATTCTTATTAATATACAAACACTCTTAGAGAGAGACAATAACATTTTTAATCGAACCATGCGACTTGGATATTGTTGGAGAAGTTAGAACAATTATAAAATTGAAAATTTAAAAAAAATTCGATACACAACAGGTGCCTCTTTTTGTTTAAGGGCGGTGGGGGAATCCTATGCGGACACCTTCCCTACGGTGACGATTGGGGAAGGCCCAGGGCCTTTTGAGGAACCTTTTCCTCAATCCTAGTGACATGTTACCCCCACCACCGGACCGCTCTTTGAATTACTTGGTGGTGGGAGTTTTACATGTACTCGGCCACACATGTTCTTGGCAAAGTTGCACACACAACAGGTGCCTTAAAATGTAGAGACCATAGGACCAAAACGTCCTATGATGTTATCGCGTCGCTCGGAATGGTATTGACACGATGACACGTGACACACGTGTCACGGCCGTATCGCAGTTGCAAAGAGGCGTCGCGCGAAGGAGAAGTCGATCTTTTGGAAATTCCTCTGGGAGCCATGTCCGGTAACGAGCGCGCGGCTCATTGTTGCCTTTCGATCCGACAGGTTATTTGGTCGGACACTGATACAGAACACCATAGGGACATGGGCACGTACGGGCGACTTGGTTCCGCCGTGATACATGTACGGAAGCATCCGGAAGAGACACACACTGTCTCGTTTTGAAACGGGAGGAACGGAAATTCGCATCCGCCATCCAGTAACCTGAGAAACTGGAGGACCAATAGCCACGGGCCATTCTCGAGCTAAATTCTATCCCAGCCTCCATTTCTTCCGTGCTCTCTTGTCGTTGCCCTCGAATCGACCATTTCCATCCCCTTTTCTCCTAGCAGTCTTTCTCTCTCTCTCTTTGTCTCTCGTCCTTCCTTCTGCGTCTCTGTTCTTTCTTTCTTAGCAGGCCTGTTTAATTCTCTCTCCCTCCATTAGTGTCTTTTCTTTCCCATTCGCGCGAAACTTTCTCATTATCTCGCGGAGAATGCACGAGAGTCCCGAGTTTCGTCCAATTGGATCGGCCTTCTTTCTCTCGCACATTCTCCTCTCTCACTCTCTCCTGGGCCATCATCCTACGATTACAACTTGAGAAGTAAGCGCCGAACGCATTTTCGATGAACTTGGACTAGGCTTGCCATGCGAATCGAGGACATGCTTTTCGCATATACAAGTGACTAGCTTCTGCTCGCGGCTTCGCTCGCACAGGAAACCGTTCAATGCCCTCGGAAAATAAAACCTTTCAACCCCCCATTCTCGCGTATCTTAGATTTAAAAATTGATGCCATTTTTGTAATTAACGTCCCAAGGAACCTCAACAACGACAGCCATATTTATTGCATTTGTAGTAAATCCGACCACGATCAAAATATTCCTCATACTAACGTTGCAACTCCTTTTCATCCCCTTAGGGTTTGAATTTTTTAAAATGCCGAAATAGGTGTTTGATTAATTATATCAGAGAGTATTAAGACCAAGTTTCAAGCAAATTAGATCACGAACAAAATATTCCTCATACAAACTTTGCAACCCCTTTTCACCCCCTTAGGAGTTGAATTTCGTGTAAATTTTCAACTTTCTAGGACCAAGGGTTTAGCCTGGGCGTCGATCAGCGAGTGAGTTAGGACTTCGTTTTTATATATACATAGATTTCGAAAATTTTTCGGGGAACTATTTTGGCTAGAGAATAGAAAAGGGAAAGATGAAATCTAGAGTGAAAGAGAGGAGAAGCAAGAGAACGTGGGGAATGGAGTGAGTACGTATAATTACGAACAACTTGATTAAGGTTACACAATATTTTTCAAATTAGTTCGATTGCACGTTGATTGACTCCGTTATATTCGAATCTCTCCGCAACAATACAGGGCTATTTTAAAACTGAACAACTCGCATTGTTCCTTTCCCATCGAGCTCCACGTGCGTCCCTTTTGTGCTCGAATACGGCGTTACAAGCATTTCTTTTGTGCTTAAACTGCATCGGGGCCGGGGCACCGCTAACCGGAAAACAACTAATTTCTTCGCTTGGGTACAATTTACGTAAATCCCGGCCGCTAACGTTTCAATTCCACAATTACGGAAAACCATGGTTTCGCGGGTGAATTCACCAGCAGGCGCGTGGTAACGCATTTCGTCGGAACAAATTTTCTAAGGTTTCGGTTCCCGGTGCCGTTTCGATTACGAAACCGATATCTCCACGCGAGAGAAGCGAGAGAAGACAGAGAGAACGGAATGGAATGTGGCAGATAAATGGAGTTACGAGGGGAACAGAGCTCGAACGTGGAAAAACCGGCCGGATGTCGTTCGACGCTTTATCGCGGTTCGGACACCGGCCGACATTCCTTTCGAGTTTAATTCCGGTGTAATTAGAGGCACGCTTGGCCGTAGAATGTCCGTCCGTGCGCGTCGTTACGACGACATTGTTCTCGCTGGCTATAAATTCGGGCCTTGTGGTTCTCGCGTTTCAACGGCTACTCCTGTTAACGATCACACGAGAGTTTTCGGTTGTTCATTAAAATTTCAACGATGTTACGGACATGACGCCGCGAGCCACGAGCACCCGCGAAATTTTGCGAGCAAACTGTTTCTCAGACCAGCGCTCCGCGTAACACATAAACGCAGACCCGCCGCTTCATCTATTATAGATACCGACTTCGTAGACAGTTCGCGAGAATCGATCACAGAGCGCCGCGATAGCCGAACCACTCCGAAACTCGTCATTATATGGCGAGACTGTTTTCCAACCTACTTCCGTCGCATTACTCATCTATGGCATCAAAACACTAGAACTTCTGCTATTTAGCTTCCTTGGGTCATCAACACTTGTCTCCCCTTATCATCTCTCACTGTAAGTCATCGCGATTCTCGTATTCTCACGGTACTTGATCACTTCGGATTGTTGTGTCATGCTGTTTGAGGGTCACTCGCGGGTGACACGCGGATGGATTCAAACGGCTTTATATTAAATAAACGAATTAAATGACTATAAGGAAGTTAGTACATAAGGAAAACGTAATATAGAGAGTGCCTTAGATTTAGGATAGGTTTAGGTAATAAATTAAATAGGAGTAATTCGTTTTAGTTATATTTGGTATATAGTTTTATATTGTAGTAATAGAATCTTAGTATTAAATATTATTAATAAGAGATTTAGAATTTAATCCTCTCGAGACTCCATGTTCGACCCAGACCTGATCGCAAAGGGTTAACTCTTCACTTGTCGGAAACCTATCAATCCTCTGCGAACCTGATGAATAAAAGTCATATATCCTGTACCGTGTTAATTTTACCCCGACCATTATCCATCTGCTAATATACCAATATATGAATGGGTGTCTGGAACAGTGTCGCCAAATCGCGGAAATCGAGGGGAATACAGTTCACCCCTTCTCTCATGACCAGATTAATGCGTGACCTGCCTACGGACTTAATGGAGGATGCTTCGGGTGCTGGAATGGGATAGGGGAAAAAACCTTTTTACGGTTTGTTTTATTAAATATTAAAGCAAAAGAAGATGGGCCCTTCTCCCAGGCATCAATTATATATTAAAATCGTGTTTCGTCCAATTTATGATAGGACCAGATTCAAGCGACACAAGGAGATTTTCAAAATTACAGTGAATATGGAATAGACGAATTTTGAAGCGTCTCTGTTGAAGCGTTTTGTGTGAAATGGACAGTTTTTGAAGGTACGACTATGGAAAGAGTGATTTTTGATGAAAATATGAGTTGAATAGTCAAGAATACGTGTCTTGTTCGATGCTACGCGAGCCCAGCCTGCATTCAAATTCGATTCTCTCGAAGACAAAGCCGTGCATGGAAAGTATTACGTGCGAAGATATATCTTCTTCCGCGTGCCCAGGATTTATGGGACACATCGTATTCAAAAGGATGAAGTCTGTCAACGTAAAACTAATCTTGTTTTATGATACATTGCCTCGGGTTTACATCGTATCTCCGCAGAGCTGTATCTTTTGACATAGTCTGGTCATTGGCGAACAGAGCACCTCCAAATACAAACATGCTTCAGAGAAACAATCTAGGAAAAATATTTTCCTCTAGTGGATTTTTAACATTTCAGGTTAGATGTCGAGAGTACGAGTCACACAACTTTGACGAATCAGTCAGAGAAATCTGAACGGCGTACTTAATTATTTTTCGAACGTAAACTCATCGAGCTAGGGGCAAGATGGACAATTTCGAATACACCTTTGGTCATCAGAAAATTTAGACCAGTATCGACAATTACAAGAATCAGTCGACTTCGATTGATCGCGAGAACTTGCACAGCCCTCGAACTCCATCAATCACTTTTTCCCACAGAAGCTGCTCGTCAACTTTACAAATTAGACGAGGCAAGAACAGTTTCGAGTACTTTTCAGGTGCAATCGAAGTCTAAAACCGCAACAGCCATTCAAAAGGTCATCAATCTCAATTTGCAAAGACAGATGGCAAGCGGATCACTTCACCCTCGAAGCACAAACAAATCAATTGTCAGTGGTAGCTCGCTAGCGAGAGAGTACACGCGAGAAAAACACAGTGACACTTACCCATCTATCAGCGGCACGTCCCTGAGAATCCTGCGAGCCGCCGCGAGCCGATCCCCAGCGTGGGCAGCGAGCAGGATCCTCGTCAGTAGCTGACCAAGGACCATCACGCCCACCACCATCCTCATCCTCCTCCTCGCTGGACCCGCAGCTCCTCCTTACTAATGTCCTCATGCCATCACCGTCGACTGACCGGCTCTACCACAGGATATCTCCCCCGGTAGCGATTCCACAATTTCCTGTCAGTCCGGTTCCGTCCCCTTTTTCACTGGACACGTTACCTTTCTCGCGTTCACTTTCCGCGGATCCCTGTCATTCTCACGCACGTGAAATATCGTCCACCGAGCACCGGCGAAATTTTCAATCGTCCTCGATCCCCGTGAGACCAGCTACAATCTACCGGATCGGATCCAGTTCACTGATCACTGGCCTCCGGCTCTTTCGATACTTCTCCCTTTCTCGAACATTTCTCTCCCCTTTCAACGAACTCCACCTCGCTTCCGTCTACACCCTAGCAGGTCAGCTCATCAATCGTCATCTCCGACTTCCAGCTCTCAACAAGTCGAACGATCCGTTTCGCGCATCTACGAATGAAATTTTACCAACTCTCCTGTCGTCCTCTTCCCCTGGGATGATCCTGCTCCAAGTTACGCACTTTCTAGGACGTCTCCCTGGCGCCACAAATTAGCCCTGAACTTCGCCGACTCGATCCAGATGCCAAGAGGATTCCCTTCTCCGGGCAATCCGGGATCAGCCAGGCAAACTGATCCTCATCGAGCGGGTTCCTCAAGGTTCCGTCACGGTCGGGACGTTGATCCTCGGAAACCACGAAGAGTACCACTCGGCGGAGGGTGTCTTTTCCAGGCGGCTTTGATCAGTTGAGCTTCCACGAGTGTTGAAGGGAATCGAGTTGTTCTCGCGTAAACACTTGGCGGACTGTTTGCTAATTAAGAGTGCGGCCCGAGTCAGCTCTGTCCGAATTATTTGGCCCGCGAACCCGCCTCGTTATCTCGCCGGTAGACCGGCCCGCTCGCGATCCTCTTGTCGCGATTTTATGCCGGTAAGCGAGCGTCGTTGAACGTCCCGGCCGGAAGATTAATTAGTGGCCGTGCGACGCGACGGGAGACAAACCGTGCCAGAGAATGAGAGAAAACGAGAGAGCCAGAAGATAAAAGAAGGGCGTGGGTTGGACGAGAGAAAGAGCGGGTCGAGCGTGAAAAGCTCGTTTCGCTCGATCGTTTCCTTTTTGGCGTGTTTCAGAGGGGGGGATCGGTGTTCCAGGTCAGACCTTGATGTACGATTCGTGTCCCCTTTAGCGTCCGCGCGCCGAGCCTCGGTCTCGCCTCGACTTTTTCATCGGCGAGAGTCGCGCGATCACCTCTACGCACCGGTTATACTTCATGATCGCGGACACACCACGCGCCGGTGTATCGTAGGGTCTGGCCCAACTCGACCCAATCCGACCCGACGGTGTCGCGCTCGTAAATCTGTCCCGATTAATTCGGCACTCGATTAAGTCTCCCGATTAATTACGCGGTCCAACCGGCGGAACGGATTCCTCTTGCGCTCTGCTCCGCCGACACCGACCGAAATGATGGATCGACCAATCCGATGTCCGAGCACTCTCTCTCCCTCTCTCTCTCTCTCGAGTTCTACGTGCTCTTTCGCACTGAGCCACGCGTGCGAATAGTTCTCGTGCACTTCCGGCGAATGGTCGCCGCAACGCTGTAATTCAAGGGACGGATGGCGGAGTTAGTTCTCGCGTGGATCTAGGATTATCATTTCTCGTCTGACTCGTTGAGAGGACAACGCGCGCCGTCTAATTACTTTCGCGGAGCCCTGTTCTTTCGATGTCGCGGCGCGCCGGACCGATTAACAATTGGACGGCTCCCCGTGCGGCGAACGATCGGCCGTTAACGTCGCCGTTCGCTGCGACTAATGAGTTGGCCTGTTCATAATTATCGGCAGACACGACCCCACGTCCGTGCGCCGCTTATCACCCTGATACACGATATTTATCCACCTGCCGATGATTAATTAGCGCTAACGACGTGAACGATCGCGCCCTTTGATCCTTGCCCACAGGACGTCCGGCGGTACTCTCGCCGGCCATTCACCGGTCGCGAATAAAACACGGTGATCATTTCCGAATTTCTATCTGTCGAACGGCTCCCCCCGATAAATGCGACAACGATATACGGCGGACATGTTCCGCGTAAAATCGGTGGGGCGGTTTATTCCCTGTTTTACGTGCGGTAAACCCGCCCTTAATTTTATGCTTATTCGCGGGTTAGAGGGTATCGCTCCGCTGGAAACAGCTATAAGAAATTCCCGGAGGACAGAGAGGCGGTCATAAGTACCACGAGGAGAGTAGCCGCGTATCTCGCGGACTCGCCAGGTAACCGTGAAAATGCGGGCACGGTAAAAAAAATTTGCCGCGTGGGAGAGTACGCGCGCGAAGTATCAGCAAGAAACTTTTGTCGGTTCGTTGGGGATGGCGATCCGAGAGTTTCGGGAGGAAAAGGATTTTTGATTTAGGACGAATGGAGCAACTGTCACCTCGGTGGACGTGCCCGCGATCTCGGAACGAGTGGCACGCGGAACGGGCGGTTTCCGCTTGCAAGAAACGCGTCGCGACGTCCGAGAGGGTGTTTCCACAGTGACGGAGACGCGCGGTCCCGATCACTGGTTGTTCGCGGTCCGGAGTTGAAGACCCGACTGATGGAAACGTACGCAGAAACTCGGTATAGCCGAGGGCGCAGGCGCCCCCGTGCTCTCCTCTCCGCGATCTTCCACGGTTCCAGCGGGTGCCGCGCGCCTCTGTTGCTCGACCTGGCTATCTACGACATCCTCTTCCGGAACTGAGCCATCCCCCTTCGACACTACGTATCCCGATCTCCACCCAAGGTCCTCCTATGCATTCGTCAGACCTCCCGCGACACCATGCAACTTTTTCGAATCGGATACCTCGCTGCTCGGGAAGATCAAGTTGGCTGCGGTTACCACGGTTTACGCATTCTTAAGCGCCAATCTTCCGATTGGGGTACAGACATACCCGAATAGAAATTCAGTTTGGGAGACCATTAGGTCCGCATTAGGCTAGCCTAATTTGACTGTTTGGCCCTAATGCGGCATGTATGCAGAATATCAACGACTGCCTAATTGGGAAAGCCGTATGAGGCCCGCGTATGGAAGATCGTGTTAGGGCCACATTAAGTTTTCTCAGACTTTTTTTTCAATAGCTACAAATAAAAGACGCGCATTTTATATTAAATTATTTTTATATTAAAAATAACTGTTTATTGGCACATGTCATAAATGTTATGATTGAATTGAAAAAATGGAAAACAAAAATGTTGGCAGCGGGACGACTCGAACCAGCGACCTACTGATTTACCAGTATTTCTCGCTGCTCCCTCGGCCACTACGGTTGTTGTTCATAGGTGAATAGGTAAACCTCCTCAAAACGCGTATCACAGTTCACTATAGTCGATCTTCAAAATCCGCCTTCATCTTCTTCTCCTCGTTTTACAAACGTCGATGGATTCCTCGCGCAGACGTTTTTTCTTTCTCGAATCCTCCGTTTATCTCCGAGACACCGTGATCCAAACTTTCGATACCCTATCGAGCTGGAAGCTTCGTAGCAAGGGAAGAAAGCGATCCCAAAGATCTCGAATCGCGGCGGAAAACTTTCTTTCCCATGGCCGGGGGCCAGGTGTCTGGTCGGTCTCGATTCGATCGCTAGGCTCGATATCACGATGGAGTTCGATTAAATCTCGACGAGCAGCATTGCGCAGAGTCGATGCGTCTCGTTGGTCGCACGGTTCGTCAACCGACGGGACGAAGTTCTCCACGGTCGTTATGAGGAACGTACGGGGAAACCCGTGGAAATGAACTGGGCGAGATGTTTGAAAAGGACGAACGCAATTCCGCGCGGTAATAGACAGCTCCAGGGTCGGGACGAGTGCAGGGGAAACGAGTGACAATCCTCCGGGTGCTATCGGCCCTCTGTCATCGAGCCACCTTTGATTCCTGTTCGCCAGAATTAATCTTTCCCTACCCTGCGCCTCTTCTGGCACCCCTGATCCTTTTCTGACCCCGTACTCGGGTCTCCTAGACACCGGGACGTTCTCATTCGTCTCGTGGCCCGGTCTAATGTAAATTCCGAAAACGCTCCAGACCCACCGCCATAAATCAGGTTAACGTTTTCCACGTTTGCCCGGCGACGGTGGCCCCGTGTGTTTCGCATGCACACGCCGCGAAACCAGCCACCTCGTCCTCCTCTATCCGCGCAGCCACCCTCTCGCCCTCGGGATCCTCTGATCCACAGCGTGATTATGATGACGGTGTACCCGACGAAATTGCGGCTCGCCCGTTAAACGCCGCGGTCTAATCTCAATTTCTAATTCTATTTCGAGACGCAGACACTCCTCGGACTTTGCTTTTGAAGGCCGCCCCACTGCTGGTAATTGCCTGTTTTTACGGGGATGGTTTCATCCGCTTCGAAACGGTGCGGCGCTCTTGGACTAGTAACAGCGTCGTACAAAATTCTGCTGGAACGAGAGACGGATAATGTTGTTGGTGGAAAAACGATTATGAAACTGCATATAAACATTTCTTTGTCCGTTTAACACTTTGTGACCGAGCTAGTGGAATAATGTATGCGAAGACTGAAAGCCGTTTGCGAACAAGAACACCGAGCTTTTCTATGCGAAGGAACAGCTTAGCACGAGCATACATTAGAATTTATTTACACAGCGCTTGGTTTATCAGAAAATATTACCACCAGTTGACACTCGAATATTTTCGTAACGGTCAAAGTGTGACGAACTACGGACGGCAGAGTCGCGCCAACGTTTACGGTAGAATAAAGCCCCGGTGATTGAAAAAAAGACGAATTCTGCAGCACCGCGGTCCTAATTTGTTATTCCGATGGCAATAAAGCAGCAGCGGCGCTTCGTTCCGGAAGCACCAGGCTCTCAAGAGCAGCGACGCGCCGTGCACCGTAAATACCGGCTGACTCGACGGCCGTAACAAGAATGTAGCGCAAAATAACATCGTTCCGGGTTAAAATGAATTTTAAATGGTTCATGGAAACGGTTCGAGCACGATCGTTATTTAAAACGAGCCCCCGATGAATTTATCGAAAATCATTAGAAGGACGATCGTTGGATGAGGGGAGCGGGAGAGGAACGGGGTCGTGTTGAAAAATCTGTATTGCAAATTTTTCAAGCCGAGCTCCCCTCTCCCTACCGATTAGTTTAATTACCGAATGGAATAATTATCATCGTGTCGCGTTAACGAGGAGAAACCGGTCATCGGGTGGCCGTAAAAATACCATCGAAAACTGGCCGGAGCCATTGTACGTGAAACCGATTAACGTTAACAATGGGTTCTGAAATTTTAATGACAACGAAACGCACGATCGTGTTGCTGTCGAACAAAGCGAGTTATTGTTTCGTTGATCGGGGATGCGGAGGATCTCTCGAAGAGATGACGGGATGAGTTGAAGTTTCCCCTTTCTCGGGAGTGGCTCGCGGCAGAACCGATTTGGCGTGGGACGGCTCATTAAGGGGTCGTATATGCGAAATTTCGATCTCGCCATCTGTAATGGCGATCTCGATGGGGTGGAAGAGCGAGGCGCCGTGGCTGAACCGGAAACGGGCGATTTTTCACGTTTCCCGAATCGCCGCTTTCTACCTCAGCCCTCGGTCAATTTGGCGTGGCAGAGCGGACGCAATTTGCGCGGCGTAGCCTCGAGGAGACTGGCCACCATCCAATGAATCCGCTCTATGACGACGACACTCGATTATTGTGAGAATAAGGCGAGATGCAAGATGCACCTATCCCGAGTGCCCCACCAGCTCGGCCGCACGTGTTTCAACAATCTAGCGGGATGAAAGTAGAGAACTTTAGCTGGTCGGTTGGTTAACAACGAAATATATATTTATTAAAACAACAACAAATAACAAGCACCGAACAGAACGAGACAAATATAACTAAAAACAATAACGAGAAAGCTTATTTGTTAACCGCTAACCAATCTCTAGCCTAACTGAAGCGCAGGGATACTAACGCAAAGGTGACCTCTAAAACAACGACGTGTTCACAACGAGAGTCACAAGCTTTCTGGAAGCGAGTAAACATCATTCTGGTGGGAGGATTACCGATGTCCGAAATACCGTTAAGAAGAGGGGAGGACTTTTCCGTTCCTCAAGCGTACGAAAAAATCCTCTTCTCGTAGTCCTCCCTGCCACGGACATTGCAACAGTTGAGTCGGGGTTCTGACTATCGTCACTTCAACGACCAAATCCTCGACCTAACCGTCTAAAGTGTGTACTTGGAAAGGATAGGATTTCCGCGTCCCAAAAGGTCCCCTTTTCCCACGGACTATGTCCGCTACAGAACATTTTTTGAAAACTATTTCATCGAGCCCTTATGTGGCCAACCAAAATTTACAGATTATTTAAAAACTTTTGTATTTAACACATTGGCAGAAATTCGATTAGCAACGTATGGTCATTCAAAGGAATTTTGTTATATTTGAATAAAGGGAAACATATCTTCTATCTCAAGGTCAACCGAAGGTCATGATATTATAGATTGTTAAATTCGTCTTTCAAGCGGCAGAACATAACAAGAAAGAATAAATTCGTACAAAATAATCCAACATGAATTCAGTCCAGCAAAAATAATGATTTAATTTGGTTGATGCATCGATGAGAAGAAAGAGACTAGCGCGAAGATACTTTTTATCGTGCAAGAAAGAATGCTGGCAGTGGACGAACGTCGTTTAATTAATAGCCCGTGGAAGTCGGAGCTCTGTGCGTATCCGCACAGAGGACTTAAATGAAGTTGCAGGTAAGCGAAGCATGTTAAACGCGCGCGATCAGGACACACAGAGAGAGAGAGAGGACTTCAGAGTTCGATATGAACGCCGTTATGTTGGAATAGCTGCGCGCAATGCTAAGCGACACTCAATTAATGGGAGAAATAGCGCGCGAAATACGAATAAAGCGAACCGTGCTGTTAGCTCGGCACAGCGGCGAACTGTTGGACCGTGTGATTCTAATTAGAATGTGCCGAACCGAACGAAATCGGCAAACGCGTCAACGGTGTTCCCGCGTCAAACTGAATTTTTCACGAGGCAACTTTGCTAGAAGTTGCTATATCGCAGACGAACGCGTTAAAAAACGCGGCAGCACCGTTGACAACCGACGTATTTTTCATTAAACATCTGTCCATTACGTGGCGGCTTCTGTTTATTTTCGCACTTTTTAATTGAGCATTCAACATGCACTTCGAGCGACCGTCGAATCCGCTCTGGCAACAATGACGGTGCTTCCATTTTTCTGGTTGACAACAGAGGGGCGACGAATTGGAAACCGCAATATGTATCATGCAAGCGTATTTCATTCCGCAACAGAGACCAAAGATAGCAGTGCGAACTTCTTCAAAAAGTTGGCCGACACGTGAATTCTGTGTAGGGACATGTTTCATACAGTTCTTTTTTTTTTATTAAGTTATGAAATCCCACGTGGGTTTATTAACAGCATGCACATGGCCGTGCATGCTAATATTACAAGGATAACTTATGAACTATAACTAAGGAATATGTTGAAATATGTTAAAGAGGGAGGCTTTCAGTTGATAGTGTCCAGAACGAAGTTTATTAACCCAGAAAATGAATTCTCTGGCAAGCCTCAAGTGAGCAAACCAAGGTTTGGACCCGGAGTGATAAAAGGAACTGAAAAATTTTATGTCCTTGAACTCTGCTTCTTTAAGAATATGGTTTTTGGTTAGCTTTTTAGCTTGTTTTCTAAAATTATTGGAAAAATCAGAGTTTCGTACAGTTCTTGCATATTTCCTTAAAGGGGACACGATTACAAAATCAAATATCTTTTACGTTTATGGCACTGTTGGTCGAAAAGTGCATCAAATTAGTGGAAGAAGCACAAATGCGACCACCGATCGACAAGTTACCTTCCCACAGCGAATCCGGCTGGTAGAACAAACAGTATCGTTTCAGGTGGCGTGTGTGCGTGCGCGGTGCTCGTAAAGAAGGCACGGAATTATCCTATAAAAAAGATGAACCGTCATGAACGACGCGGCATGGGGTTTCATAACCGAATTACAGGCTACACGCTGAAAGTAATTTGTCTGTCCCAGCGATGATCAGTCGCGTGACTGGCACGCCCTTCGGCTTGCCAGGGATTTAGACGTTTTCAGCAACGCACCTATTGCTTCTACGAGCCTGCCCATCCACTCCAATCCGTACTCCCTTAAAATCGTGTCCACGAGAAAGTGCCGGGGCCAGCGTAATAACAACATCAGCCGCGTTAACACCATAAAAAACTTAACCGTCCGGATTGCTCGCTTTAGGCATGCAATTTCTCCAGAGGAAATTACCGGGTAGACGGTGGTTTACAGTTTTGAGGAAATGCTGGCTCGCGTGACAGTGTCCTCTCTCTCTCTCTCTCTCTTTAATCTGCCTTGAATAAATTGAAAATTATTCCCTTCAATTCAGGATCCGGTTTTTACCCGAACACGGATGTTTTTCGGATAATGTTGTTGTGACATTTGTAAAAATTCGTCGGAGTGCGAAATTATATTTAGTTGTTCAGCGATTTTATTCGATTTATTCGCAACGACGTTCGTGTACATCCGAATATTTCTGTAAATGACCGAAATATTCGCCAATACTCGGTGTTAAATCGCGTGTTATGGTGTCGAGCGCGTATCTTATGTTTTTATAATAGTTCCCCGAAGTCGGAAGACTGGGCGAGAGCGCGTTTGTTTACGTTTTTTCGGCTGCCGGTGGCTCCGAGGAAACGTGTGTGTGTGGCGCTGTGTGCGTACGATTGTTAGTCCTGAGCTCATTAGGTAGCACGTCATTGTAGTGTGAAAAAGCCTCTTTCCTTAATATATTTCGTAATTTTAATAAACAGTAATAATCCCGTTATTTTTTGTGGTTCTACTTGAACACTCGGTAAGTTCTTTTACTCGAAATGTTTCCGGAGTCTGCGGGGGCGGAATCAACCCAGAATTCGAATTTTATCCACACCCGAAAGTGGTAATCTCAGCATAATAAAGATATCATCACTGTTACGCGATACCTGCCATTAGCTGATCCGTTCGGATATCGATTTTATTGACCAACGGACGTAAGGCACAGCGGAGATGTAGTCCCCTCGGGCGACCCCACCAGCGAGGACCAATTGTAATTGAAAATTCCGAGGCTCGATAATTTTTCAAAGTTTCCAAGGGTCGATTTTATCTCGGACAACCTAAATTATTTGTGGATGGCCGCCGGCCGTTGGCCGACCATCCTTTTGATCGTCCTCTCGACCCTCGCAACGTCGTTTCGGGTCCGGAGTGTCCTGGAAAAGCGAAACTGAATCGAGGGAGGTCAAACTAATCGAGACGGGGGGTCTTCAGGGACTTGGAACTTAATTTGGAGTCCTTGAATCGAATTTGAGACCTTGATTTCGAGAACGGCTGGGATGGTTTCGGTTGAAGTGGGTGGTTAATTGTTTTATTGACCGATGGCTTTTTTCGAATTACTTTAATTGTGGCACAATATGTATTGCGATGATCAAACTTTCTTGTTGAAACTATAAATTGCTGGCCAGCCGGAGACCTAAATAAAGGGAATAATAAAATGTCCGTCCGTTCGGTAAAAAGCTTGAACATGTTACTTCCAAATACGCAAACTGTTGCACGCGAAACAGATTGACCAAAAACATAAGTACATCGGGCGGGCGTGCAGAACTCGCCGCAAGAGAATTTGACACTTAATTCAACTCCCCCGCCGATGTGCATGTACACGTAGAATTTGCCACAAGAGAATTTCGCAGGTAATATAATTTCCTCACCGAGTAATGTCTAATAACGCGGCATTTTGTTTCAACATCGCGAATAACGATCAAGCGAGAACTACAGTGTACCTTAATTTTGTTTATCTCTAGTTCTCGAGACCTGTATGTGTACTTTTATTAAGTTGCCAATCACTCGGCTAGCTTATAACTGCCCCGCGGTTCATACGTTCTTAACGAACCGGTTTATACGGGCACGTAATATTTCATAACAATAAAAGAGCCAATTACACGGCGAATAATACATCTCCGCTTTTCTATACATACGTGCGAACACACGCACACCAATCCGCAATCTCACGAGCCATTCCCCGATGAAGTGACGCGTATCTCGGCCTCGAATTTCCTTAATAAAAAGCATATCACGACTATTAATCCATGACGTATCTGAACAATGCCCAGCGACTGCCGTTCTTTACGGGCATGCGAACGTTCAACGAGCGAACAAGCCGTCGAGTGGTGTTATTAAAATCTCGAAACGCAAATCCCCGACGCAGGAACAAAGACTGCTCTGGACACTGGGATCAGGCTGGCAGGACATGTCGCGATAGGGGCCATTTATCCGGGGAGCGGATCACGAATCAGAAGTGGGTGTGCGTGTGTGTGAGAGAGAGTGAGAGAGAAAACAGAAGGCGTGGCAGACCAACAACCACACGACCACACGTGCATACACGCGCGAGCTCCTTGTCGCAGGTGGCAGATTGCGTCGCAGGCAGGGTCGACGCGCTACACCTGTGAGGAATTACCCCGAAGCACGCAGCCTGCTCCTCAAGTACCACCAGCCGCACACGTAACCCCGTGTACCGAACCCCAGGAGAATTCTGCTGTCTTCAGTTCGACGTAAACCTTGAAACTGGACCCTTGGAATTTGCCCAGCATTGCCTCGACCTCCTTGCGAATGGATCCCTACCCTTTAAAAGGGTCAGAGAACCGTTGGCAGACGAGAACGCGAGGGTGAGAGAAACCGATAGTTGCGGCAGGTCAGGGATGCTCGTAGACTCGCGTGCGAAGAAGCCGAAAATGTAGCAGCTTATGGGATCCTTTGGAATTCGGAAGAATGTAGTTGGAACACGTCCAGTCAATCCGGTCTTCAAGGTTGATAGTTAGGAATATTATATTAGGAGCAACAGGATGACTCTGAAAGTAGTACCCCTTCAACTATGATCAAGGTCTGTTATTTTTAAATACGGAATTGTATGTTTTTATTTTGTGTTGATGTACATCGACAATGTGAACGAAATAATACACACGGACAGCGCTAGCTCACTTACAAATAACCAATATTTTGTAAAAGCGTAGCCTATCCTGAGGCAAGATCCCTGACCAATAACACATTTGTCTTTCAAGGTTATTGAAGGTGATTCTGAAAATGAGGGACGAATGAAGGTTAACATCTGTAACATCGTAGAAAAAGGAAATGAACAACCGAACGTCGTCGTACTTGAAGAAGCAATGGCGGGAAGATCTAATGTATTCCGTGTAGTTTAAATTTCCAGCTTGGAAAAAAAGAGGAAATGGCCGCGGGGGCCGCTTGTAACGGAAGTTACCGTTGGCGAGCACTAAGTAGAGCCGAATGGGGCACGATATTTAACAATTAAGGACGCCTTTATTGCGCCACGGAGTCTCTTATTCCTTGTTTCACCGAGTCGAGGGACGGGACGATGCAGAGCGACATTAGGAGAAAGACGTCCGGGGCCAATTTTACGGAGAAAACGGCGAAAAAGCCGGGACGGTCACTTTACACGAGACGGTCGTTCGATAGACACGGTTTTCTGTGGCGTACACAAATCGTCACGCCTGACAAAGCAAATTCTTTGCTGGCGGGCTGTTACAGAGAAGAACGCCGCGCCGTCCACGCCCGCGGCCATCGTAAAACCGAGTTGCCCTCTCGCTGCAATTGCGAGCGAATTATTCCCGCTATCGCACTCCGTGTCCTCCTTCCGTGGAGCCTTGGCGAAACTTATTGTTAGCAGACCTCTTTCCTATTGTTCTCGCGCGTCCAACGATGCACTGTTCCGTCTATAACACGGTTAGCACGTCCTCCGTTGTATCGGAACCGCGTTACTTCTTTTTAGTTCGTTCTCTGAAAACATTTCTGTTTTGAGCAGAATGGTCAAGAGGATAACCGGGACTGTTTTGACGAGGATATACAGTGGTCGGCGACTAAAAACGAAGGAAGTAATTCACGATGCACGCACAACTGAGCGGTTTTCATTATTTTGCCCTTTGTTTTATAATTTTTTCTTTTAAGATATGTTTACACAGCTGTGTCGCAATATATTTCTTTTTTCTTTCAATATGTAAACGTATTAATTTTCAGATGAAAAATGTCTCTCTTGAAGAAGATCTATACAGAGATCGAAACGTTGAGTCAAATTAATTTACAAACTTGCTGTTGTTATTAATGATCGAACCGTGCGCCGAAATCACAAATTTATTTTTTATTACATTTTCGATCGAGAAGAATTTCATTTATTATGGAGATGGGCGGTCGACAAGCAATTTTCGTCGCTGTCTCGTGTCGCGCTCCTGCGATGTCTTAAAGTGTAACGACGCTCGCGGAATCTCAATTGCCGGGAATTTTTCGAATCCTAAACAATTTCTAATGGGTAAATTCTATTTTATACGATGATGATTTTTCAATGTGACAAATTCTGTCGTTGTGTTGCACGACGAAATATTTCATCGAAGAAATTCGACGATTATTTGATGGTTCCACTGGCTTTGCGTTCTGGTTCAGATTTTGATCCTGCTTTATGAGATCCTCGTACAGCGAAGAATATTGCCTTGCAGGAAGTCGCAATTTTTGGACCGCGGTATATTGCTACCGTGTTTCCAAAGCGCTGTGTTAAGGGGGTTAATTCCTCCCGGTGAAATTCGGTTCCAGCGGGGGCCCCAAGGAGAACGCGTGCAACAATCTGAGCATCAGGAGCAATTCGCCGGGTATTTATCGGTAATCGATGGCCAGAGTCGCGGACGATTGCATTCTCCGCGAGCTTGTCCTTCCGTCTGTAGTGCGCGAACCTCGAAAAGTGACTTGCGTTCTTCTGAAATGATTAATCTTGTCCGATCTGTTACTGTTGAATCGGCACAAGAATAATCGAGGTCTTTCTCATCTGAAACATCGGTTCTCATCGCGAAATAAATGAGAAACATTTTGACAGCTTCTAACGAAAGACTCGAGAAACGGCTAGAAATATTTTCGTTCAATTTAGGTCGAAAATTTCGTTTAATACTGTTAATTTGTTACATGAATGTAGCCAGGGTTAAATAGATAACGATTCTATGTGGCGTGACGCAACGTTCGGACAGGGACAGTGGCACGCCACACAGGTTTGTATCAACCCACGGTAAGGGTGCACTGTATACATTTTAAATTCATAGAAACCCCTATAAATATGATCAGAATCGTATGAAGCCTTCTCAATTAAATGCAGCATAATTTTCTCAGGTTTTGTTCATACAAAGTAAATAATTCAATGTCATTCTTCAATCATGATTACTCCGCAATAATAACCACAATGAACCTAGAACCATTATCTGCTCGAAGAATAATATCCGACCAGAGCTTTATTTTCAATTTAATTAATAATCATATTGATTGTTCTTCTCTACATGCACAAATCAATTTTTAAAACAAACACTTAAAGCGAAATCTACTTATGGATTAATTAATCCAATGAATCGCAGTATTGCAAGATTTATTCATTGAATCTCTGCAAAATTTTAAAATGCAGCTACGCAGGATTACATGATAATACCTATCGATTGTACCAGTATCATTTTGTTTGTTTTTTTTCTTCTTTTTTTCTGCGCATGACCCTTCTTTTTTATTGGATAAGTAATCTTGTATCTTTCTTTTTCTTTTCTTTCCTTTATAAATACTTATGTAAAAAGGGCTTCGCCCGTCTATAATAAATAATAATGATAATGCTAATAATTAAATTCGTGTCTCCTGAATTATTTTTAAAGCAGATTGGTAGAAACTGCTAGAACTTTAATGGAATTGAATGTATTTGTCGTGAAATGAGGGAAATTCGGTGTCAGCGAAGTGGCTGTCGATTTTAAAGCGGAGGTTTTGCTTGTCACCGAACGACGTAGCAAGTAAAGAGGCTAGAATCCGTTCGGCAGCTACGAATTGATAGTTGGTACAAACGATCGATCAGATTTCGACGCTATTGCCCACGCAAATTCAATTGGCCACTCAAGGCCATTCAGGGGTTAACTCCGGCGCACCGTATAGTTACTCTATTCCGCTATCTCCTGACCGCTCTAGCGAACCCTAGGCTCTCTCCCCCGAATATGGAAGCTGGCTACCGATGTCGTAAGACTGAGGATGAGACGTCATTCGTATTCAGAGTGGCGGCCTTGAACAGTCGATTGAATTCACCTCTGCCACAGAACGATATGCTTGATCCACTATTATTCACTGTAAGAGCAGAAGGATTGCAGCTCTGAACGACCTTTTGCGGTCATTGTATTTGAATGTGGCTCGTCTGTTAGAATAATGTCTTCTCTCAATAACAAATTAACCTATATGTATAATAAATTTTGTGTTTTCGGCGTTTGTTTCAGTCACCTTTTCCAAACCAGCCTCTACGAAGGCAATGAATTTGAGCGAGGTGATGAATTTGTTAGGAGCTTCCAATGTAAATTTGGGGCCCAGTTCTATTACTTTCTTTACGTTTCTAGGAACTTCAACAGTTGTTAGATTTTTAAACCACGAATTATTATTTACGTCTATTGAATCATTGTCAATAATAGATTCATCTGTGTTATATCTCTTTTATAAAAATCTTAAATTTACTATTTCCGTCTCAAAACATCCACCTTAGGACGTAACACTAGACTGCGGATCAGCGGAGTAGATGAAATTCAAAATTGTTGGAAAATTTCCAAAATTGAAGATGTCAATATATGATTTCTCATGTATTAAAATCATTAAGGGAAAAAATAAATTTAGTTTCTATTACTTGCAATCGACGCAGACAACTTTGATTTGTTGAATGTGGATCTTTAAGGAAAATAAAAACTGTCCAAGTCATTTCTAAGAAATTGAATAGAAAGTCTTGAGTATTATAGTGGCAAGTTTCTTTCTGTGTCGTAAAAAAACGTGATTTGCTGCAGGAAACTTTGTGAATTTTTACGCGTTTTAATTACAAAGCTGACCCGCATGTTCGCTGCAGATGAAATCTAGTCGGTCTAAGCTGATGGATGAACGGGCCAGGAACGCGGACGTTACACTTCCGTCGTCGTTGTCCAACGTCTATCTACTCGTTGTTTCTTTTTGCTAGCGTATCACACTTCGGCGGGACAAAGCGACGACGAAATGGGCGCATTAAGCGCTATAAAATGCGGGACACGAAAAGTTCCGACGGAAGTAACGCTATTTCGTCATAATCCTCCGACAAGTTGTGTAATTCCGGGCCTGGGCGAACGACTGCCGCGTCTCTCCAATTCCCTTCCGCGTTTTTCTCGGGAAAGCCACCCTTGACATCGGGTTAAAGTTGAAAACTGGCTGACTGTCGCGTCGGTGGTTCGTTCGAGAACGCTTGGGGGAAAAAAGAATGGAGAGTAACGAGGAGAAGCGATGAAGAAAGGGAAGAAACGGTGTGTGAGAGAGAGAACTGGAGGGGAGGGGAGAAGAAAAGGGTTTTACGGCTGAAAATTGCAAATGTATGCGCCTCGCGGCAGCTGACGAGTCAGCCGCGCAGTTCGGCGTTATCTCGTGGCGTCGTTCCAGCATGCTTAGCGCAATTAAAGTATTTGCCGGCTGAATTACTTATGAAGTCCCAGAGAGAGGAGAGAGAGAGAGACATGCTAGCGCTTGAAACTTGACCATCGTAGCTGGTTTGCGCTCTCCTTATATAACTATCGAGCTCAGCCCCGTTCTCTCCCACTCGCCGCTCACGATTCAACTTTCCTTCGGGCTTTCCTTCACTTTCTAGCAAACTTCGCCTCAAATTAATTTTGCAATTCCAACTTCCGACGGCCTGCGTTGCTCTCCACTCGATCTCTGAGCATCGACCTGTCCGGTCACAAATGCCACTGTTGCCAGAAAACGCTGTCTCGAGCCGACTGCACTGTTGCTGTTCGATGGAATGACAGAGGAATCATATGTGTCCGGACGATTTGTGTGTAAATCACGGACAGCTTCATACTATTTACAGTATAAAATATTTCAAGAAATTATTTGCCAAGATCATTGTGGTAATCTCAATTTAGTATGTCCAAAGGTACTATATGAATATTAATTTATATAAGATACAGAAACTGTGTCAACTGTAACCAAATATAGAAACTGAGACATCAGTTTGGAATAAACGAGAATAAAGAGGAAGAATTAACATTTTTACAGGCGTGTTAATATACGCTGCTATAAGCCTAACCCTCAATGCCTCTAGAAGGTATTAATCATATTTATCGCAGGCTCTATTAATCACACACTAACAATGTTCTCCACCAACCGTGTTACGCCTTTATTAATCATGCTTCTCGTAATCTCCTACTAAACATATTTAAACATACATTAACATATTCAATTTTTCCATTTTTCATCTGATTAGATTAATAACACGTTATATCTTTGCTCCCGCGTCAACCTGTAAATTTCCTGCGTTGTAATAGTCATTCTTAAAAGTCAAATCTCGTTCTCTATCTCATAAAACGTGCATGCAATTACTATTATTAATTATTACTAAACCATACGAGTAGATATCCCTTATCGAACGCACATATTAAAACTAGTTCTTGAAGATTGCAGTTCTTAAAACTGAAACCGCGAAATTCTCGGCATTGATTGTGACACTGTAACTCATTTAAGGGAACATTCTGGTTTATTTTCAAAAAATCAATTTTTTTTCAAGTATAATAAAACACACATGTACTTGAGATTCGAATAAACGTGTCTGTAAAAAGTTCAATAATTTTTCCGAAAAAATTCCTAAAGTGTGAAAACCACAACACTGCCTTCATTTCTGCCAAGAAGAATCGATCTAACAGATCAACAGATCTTTGACAACCCGTTTTCAGTGTCTAACGTGCCGAAGAAGTTGTCGAAGACCCTACACGACGTATTCAATCCTCGATCCGCGTTTCGTTTCACTTCGCCCAGCATTTTCTGTATTTATTTCCGATCCGAGAGATCGCGGTGTCCCAGCGTAATACGATTTTACGAGCTCTTAAATTCGAATCACCGTGCGACAGGTTTTTTCAAGCGTGGCCGTCTGTTCGCGAATGCATTTTCTCTCTCAGACGCGAATGGTGGGATGGCGCGAAAGTGGGGGTGGGCCGGGGGCGCCTGAAACTTCCGGTAAGTTTCTTCCCCGTGGCACAGATCCGATTTCCGGACTGCACTTTTTCCCCCGCTTCTGTGTGTTCTCCGTTTCCCGTTTCTTCTTCTCGTCGCCGGGGAAAATTCTCCGACGGTGCACGCTACCTTGTCGAACCTAACCCTCTCTCCACCCCCCCCCCTGAAATTAGATTAGACGGTATCAGCAGTCATCTAAGGTCCCGCGTGTCTTTCCGTTTTTGTCTCTCCTCTTTCCACTTTCGTGCTGTCGCTCGTGCTTTCCTTTTCTTATCGGCTTTCACCGGTTGGTCGGCATCAGCGTTGGTTGTGGGTTGACAATGTTATGATCAGTGTTCGTCGTGGGAAACGTGCAGGGCGAAACATCTCGCAAGTATCGCCTCGTTTCATAATGAGTTGACACAGTTGGGTTATGTAAAAAAGTTGAAAACTTTTAGTCCCCTAAAGTGAAGTTTAGCATAAGTTTTAGTTGTGTAACAACTTTGTGTTATACCCATGAAGTAAGAGTAAGGAGACCTATCTGTGTAGTTCGGAAGTGGTTACGAAAAGTGGTCCCGGCTGTTGCCAGGTTCGCCAAATGGAATGGTTTGTAGCATACCGTCACCATCTTGAAATTGCAAATGTCAGTGTCAAATGCAGTCAAATGTGTCAAACGATGAAACGAAAAGATTAGAAATACATGGTTATGACAAGACGCACAAATATGCAAAATTGGAAGAAAAATAATATTACAAATTTTTGAAAAAAGATTTTCAAAATCTACCATGTGTGAAATAGAATAAATATGTAAGTAAAAGAAGAAGTATATATATATAAATTACAAAATTACATTTAAAAGAAGTTATTTATTAATTTATTTCTTCTTTTAACCACTTTTTACTTCGCTGCGCTATCGAGATAGGTCTCCTTACTTTTACTTCATGGTATTACCATCTGGTCGTTTTTATTGCATCAGAACACCCTTTTGTTTTGCTAAGGAACGATGGAACAAATGTATTTGCGCACATCCTTGAAGCATCACCCAGGACATATGCCCAAATCCTCCCAAAGCTCAGGCTCGTATATGGAGTCCACGTCTCTTCTTGTCTATCAAGCATCAGAAACCCTGGACACCATTTATCCAGTAATACGAGTGTGAGCATAATAGTAATATATAACTTTTGTTTGATCCCCTCAGGGTTATAATTTTTTCACAAATCTCCTACTTCCCTTTCTTTCCATTTTTGCTTATCCTAACCTTACTTACAACTAACTTAAATTAACTTACAGTTATATTTAACTTAAGCTGACAGCTAACTTACACTAATTATAACTAAAGATAGAGAGAGCGAAAAACGTTTATGTACAAAAGATACCTTAAAACTAATCTACTTACTATCCTGCACCCCTTCCTACCCTTAGGACCTCCTTCATTCTCCTTTCCACTTTCACCCCTACATCTTCACAGCGAGCATAATAGTCAATAATAAGTTAAATAATAAACAAGTCAATAATAATAATCACGAGAAGTGCCTTAGTCGGTTGACGAGGGTGTCCCGGAGCACCACGAGCCAACCAGCAGATGCATCGGTCGTAATTACACTTTTTGAACTGGCGTCAGTCGCAAGAAACCGTAATTACTTCCGGGAACTAGAGAGACGGACTGCCTCCAGTTCCTTTTTACATGGCGAACTGAATACGACGGGGAAAGTGTCGACGTAGAAAGATGTTTGGTGTTTCGCGAGGAACGATGTTATCCGAGTCTCCATTCTAGAACGATTAAGTAGCCTATTAACGACTGTCGAACATTTGCATGCGACGCCGGAACCCATCCACGTTCCGCACTGCACCATTCCTCTTACCCGTCGACATCCTATTTCCTGTTTTCTTCGTCCCGAACGCGATCCGCACCGTCTTGTCTCCCGTTAACCGTCTGAGAACACCGGGTCCGCTGGAAAAAGTCCTTTACCTTAGCTGGAGACCGTCGCCGGCTCGCTGAATTATGGATGCAATGCTTTTCCGTTAACGAACACTTACGCCATTGCCCCGAGACACTTTGCACTCCAGATTTGCATTAATCTGCGGCACTCTGCTGGTCCGTACTCGATCGAATCTCGTGTGACTCGCAACTAACAACCGTGGCCAACATTTCATACATTTTTATTCTAGTTTTATTTCTTGCTGTTTGTTGTTTCATCGTATTCGGTCACCTTTCTTACGGAATGTTTATGTGTGAATTATTCTTGTTGTTATTTTTATCTTTTCACGTACACTACAATTTCTGTACCTGTTTCAGAAATGCAAGCATACACGTATTATATTTTGGCACAGTTTACTGAACTAAAATGAAAATAATGTAATGCTATTAAATTCATCTATTTAATACTTTGTGTATAGTGAGCTATAGAAGCGATAATCGTCGTTTTTAAGGAGATTAAACCTGTACCAGATTATTCCGTGCGTTTATATGCAACTATATACCGTACTTAAAAACCGGAATTTATGCATTTATAGTACAAATCATTAGGGGAAATCATTAGCGTGATTTGTAGCAGAAGAGAGATTAAATGAATTTAAGCTGCAGTGTATTAGCCCCAGGCAGTGCTGGGCCAATTCAAATAAAAAGTATTGGAAATATAATGATGACAATACTTTTATCCAAATTAAGTAGTATTTCAGCATTTATTTTATTACTTAGTTTTACATAGGAAAATAGTTTAAATATCTATTTCATTCACACGTATGGAAGCTATTAATTGAAGTAATAATTACTTTGCGATTTTTTAGAAATAATTATTTGAGATAATAGTTTTCGTAGAATGTATTAGGAATAAATATTTGAAATAATATCGTTTCTGTGGGGAAACAGTTTTCTAGTGGATTTAAACCGCTTACTTACTCTATAATGTTTAAGAATAGTTATGAATGCCTTGATATATCCATAGCTTATTTCGGTGAAAGGTAGTGTTGAAGTTTTTATCCAGTAATAATGGCGGAAATATTTATTTCAAGTAACTATTTTAAGTTCGTGTTAAGAAACACGTAATTGAAATACACATTTCACATACCAGAGAGATTAAATAAATATTTCAAATAGTATTTCCACAAATACCACAATAAATAAATATTTCAAATTATTCGAAATAACATAGTTTTAGAAATAACCTCTGCAAATATTTTTATTTTTTATTTCAAATACTATTTTATCCACCCCTGGTCCCAGGTTATTAGAATTATTAAAAGTTGGCCGGTACAATTCTGACTATATTTACTGAACTTACCGACTGTTCGTTATTATCCATCAGACAAATTTTATTTTGCATACAAAGCTGCAGTCTGGTTGTGTATAGTCATTGTCTATCTTATACCCGTCTTTATAATGAGATGACTTCAGACATGTACACATTTCACCCGGGAAGGTGTCCAATCAGACAAGGAACTATTTCTAACAACTGTTTGCGTCCGCCCAATTACTTTAAAAAATCTCCGAAGCAAACCATTGCATCGAATTGCTAGATGCAAAGCGAAAGAAGGAGAGATAGAGAGAGAGAGAGAGACGTAGAGAGGAAGACGTCCCGAAAGAATTCGACACGGTAAATTGGTCGAACGTAACGCGACACTCGAACGACCCTAAACTTTTCATTCCGGCCACGATTTACTCGACTCCGCGGCATGGAATTCTCGGGTATCGGGGGCGGTTTCACCCCGGTTTCCAGCTTATCTTCCGCGTCTCTAAGCGTCTCGCTGTTGGAGAAAACTAAAACTGGAAAAGGAGCGTTGCCGGTGGAGTACTTTCCAAGCGCCGGCCAATGCATGCTGATAAACCAGCCGGACCAATTTAAATCCCAAGATGGCGAAGTCTGCGGGCTTCCATACCTTCCTCCGTTCTCCGGGCTCTTTTTCTTCGCTTCGTTTCACGAGGATCTATCGCGGCGCGCGATTTATTAACCCATTCCGCCGGCAGACGTCTCTGGTTTTCCGAATTTCTCCAGAAAATCGATCCCTTCGCCGCTCCGGATTCCGCCGATCCTCCTCGGTCCTTTTTCATCATCCCGCCCGCGAGACTAACCGTCGCCGTCGGCACCATTTTAATTTTCCTCGCGGAGAAACGAAACGGTAAGCCTCTTACGACCGAGATTTTTCGATCGGCAGATTACTGGCCGATGCAAATGTTTAAATTCCTAATCGAATCACCAGACACCCTCCCAACCATCCTCCGACGTTGCAGAATTTTTTTGTCGGTACTGCGTCGATCGTCCCGTTGAGATTTATTACGAAAATGCATTTTTATTATATTTTGCAGATATATATTGACGGACGCGAATTTTTAAATTCTTCATCGAACCATTACACCCCCAAACGCATCCCTTTGTGCTTTGGAATTTTTTTGTCGCGCGTTGATTATTTTCGTAGGATTTGTTATAGAGAAGCGTTTCGCGAATACAAAAATTGGGCGAAGCTCTCAAAAAATTCTTACGTATTGTATATTGAAGCAAGCGCGTGCTTTTAATAAAGAACGAGCCGATCCTCGGCAGAGCGTCATCAATATAGCAGCGATCCGACGACTCAACAAACCTGAATAAAACATGCGATCTATTTCTTCTCCTTATGCCGACACGGTCCAGCAAAGTATTCTCAATTTTCGCATTATGACGTGCCAACACAAAAACCTCCGTCCTCAGGATCGTCCGCAGGAAAGAGATTTCAGCGAGCACATAGTCCTCGAGCGCATTGTGCCGGCTCTTGTAGGATCCTTTTAATTCCGAATCTTTTATTCGGTCTACGAATAATTCGTCGTGAGGTTGCTTTGGGACGATATTCCTCGTATTTTTCTTTCCCTCTGACACGACCCGTGCTCGCCGCGATCCCGTTAATCCTGATTCTGTCTCGATAGCGGCCTCCCGCCGGGGACAGAGTCCTAAGTCGACGTTATGAATCGAGGAGTCCCGGGATTACGACTATCCTCGCGAGTTCTTCAAATTGGTCGACTATCGAAGGGCGCAAATGTGGGTGTCGTCGTATTATGGGATTACTCCGTCAGAAGAAGCTGAGTTTATTTGAAGCTCACCCGAGCATATTCAACGTTCATTGTTAACAAAATCTCCTGGATCTTGCGCTTCCTATTTTCGCGAACATTCGCTCGAATTGTCCATCGCGATATTGTTCTACCGCCGCCGCGCCGAACTGGTTAGCTTACCGACGTTTCATTAAATGCCGCTTCCGCGTTTCTCCCTTGTTCCTTATTCTCCTCAGTCTCTTCCCTTCTCCACGTTTATTTCCCTTGCGAGTTGCACCGGGGTCCAAAGATATCCGCTCCGCGCCGAGATCCCGAACATCTTCGGGCTGAAGTTTAAACGCTATCGCAGTTTGTAACGACGACGGACCGCCTCCTATCGGACTTTCGGCCAGGCCGGGGGAGGGGAGGCGGATTAATAAAACCGGGGAAACTTGTGAAAACTTTATATTTCAAAGGTGTCAACAAAAGATACAACTGGGACTGACTAACGAGAAACAGCTTGCGATTAACCTGTTCTTGTCACCAGCCGGCCACGCAGCCGACCAAGGTAAGTAAATCTACAGAACTTTACGTAAAGCTATGCGGCGGAACCTCTGCTATCCGAACTGGCCACTTGCTTGCTCAGAATTCTCTCGTTGAATTGTTTTTAAATGGAACTGATATTCTCATGATTTTCTTCCATTTCTGTAATTTTTCTGCAGGTTATTTTGCAAACCGAATCCACTTCTCATTAAGATACAGGTGGATCATCTGCGAAAAGGTATACTTTCAATTCGGATACCAGAGATTCCATTCTATACTCTATCAACAACAAAAGCAACTGTGTAACATCCTAAGTATAATATCCGATACCCTAAGGCTGAGCAGTGACCGGTTGTGCACCGGTGGCAGCGACATCCGGTTTCTTCTTGTCGATCTTGAGGATATCCTCCACTTGCGGTGTCACAACGACCGTTTCGGTTTCCTCGGGAAACACGTATTCCTCATGGTTCTGTGATGCTTCGAAAAAATGTCCGCCCACGCCCTTGTACTCGTGTCCATGATGCTCGTAGGCTGAGTGATGATGTTGCTCGTGATGTTTGTGATGATCTTCGTGGTGGTGTTTATGATGATGGTCGTCGAAATGTTTGTGACCTTCTTCGTGATGGTGCGCGTGTTTGTGCTCGTGGCCTTCGTGGTGTTTGTGGTGCTCGTGATGGTGATGGTCCTCGTGATGATCGTGATGATGTTTATGGTCATGACCATGCTTGTGTTCTTCTTTGTGCTCGTGACCGTGTTTATGTTCTTCGTGGTGGTGATGTTTGTGGTCCTGATGGTGAGAGTGGTGATGATCTTCGTGATGTCCGTGGTGATGTTCCTCCTTGTGACCGTGCTTGTGATGATGTCCGTGTTTGTGATGATGGTCCTCGTGATGATCGTGTTTATGATCTTCATGATGCCCGTGATGATGTTCCTCGTGATGACCATGCTTGTGCTCGTGACCGTGTTTGTGATGATGATCCTGGTGATGCGCGTGTTTGTGGTCGTGACCGTGTTTATGATGATGATCCTCGTGGTGTCCATGGTGATGTTGTTCGTGATGTCCGTGTTTGTGTTCGTGACCATGATGATGTTTGTGTTCCTCTTTATGAGCGTGTTTATGATCCTCCTTGTGTTCGTGTCCATGATGGTGATGATGATTCTCTGTCTCCTTATGGGTATGGTGATGGTGATGTTCGTTGACATGATGATGATCATGATGGTGATGATGCTCGTTATGATGGTGATGCTTGTGATGATGATGATGTTCAGCATGGTGTTTATGTTCCTCGTGATGCTCGTGCTTCGAGTGATGCTGGTGCCCATGGTGATGGTGATGTTCGCCGTGGTGCTTGTGATCGTGACCATGCTTGTGGCCGTGTTCATGTTTGTGATCATGCTTGTGATCATGCCCATGATGATGTTTATGATCGGAGTGATGTTTATGACCATGATGATGATCGTGGCCATGGTGATGATGATGGTCATGGTGTTGCTTGTGTTCCTCGTGATGCTTGTGCTCCGCATGGTGCTCGTGACCATGTTTGTGCTCGTGGCCATGATGATGTTTGTGACCGTGTTCGTGCTTGTGCTTGGCATGATGGTCGTGATGAGCGTGATGGCCGTGATGGTGAGAATGATGGAGACTATGATGACCATGATAGAAAGTAGGCGATTCGTATCCGTGTACTCTTCTTTGCGCGGGGACAACCTGCGGCGTGACGAACGTGATGTGCGTGGGCACATTGGACATCCTGGACTCGATACCCTGCTTCACGGGTTCGTGGATGATCGGCGCGACATCCGGCTTGACGGTCGCTCCGAACACGGTACCATGGACAGGCAGAGCTTGCTGGACGCCCAGCTGGAGCGGGATGGGCTGGAAATTGGTGGCAAGGTCGGCCAATTGTCGTTTGCTTGGATGTCTCTCGGCGTTCAGGAGCTTGTCAGAGTTGCGCGTAGCCAACAATCGGGACGGCGGTAGCAGCAATTGTCGCTTGATCCTGATGTAATCGACCAGCTCCGGGCTACTGGGCGGTGGTCGCGGTCGATTCCCTTCGGTCGGTGTCAAATCTTGGCCAGCCGCAGCTGTCAGTAGCAGCGCGATGGCCGGTAGCCACGCCTGCGGGCAAACGAAAAATAGAAAGAATACGTTCTCGTTATCAAAATCCGTACGCAAGCCTGCACCGTACGTACCGCGCGGCTCTATAGTCGTGCCATAGAAGTTATCTAAATCGTGTTTATCGGGCTTTATAATTCGATCAACGAGTACAAAAGCGCCGGCACACGATACTAATTTTCGAAAATCGCTTAGCCGCAAGCGAATTCATTATGACACGGTGCTCGCGCGCCGGACATTAGCTCGGCTAACCGAAACAATAAAGCAACGTCAGGGCATCGCGCGCCATTTTGGCCGGCGATGGCTGCGTAAAACGCGACGCTCCGCACCTAGCACGTCGAGCGGAAAACCGGAAAATAATATCCACTAAACCGGCCGGTTTTAAACGGACAAAAGGCAAGGTCGACGAACCTGCTTGAAACCATCAGACTGTTCCACCTGTAACGTCTCGCCATTTCGGAGGAACAATGTGACGCCAGAAGGGAAGCTGATTCACGTTCTCTAGGATGTGCCTCATATTCGGAAACCAAGATATATAGAAAGGTTTCTCTTTCTATGGAATCTCTCTCTAGCGTCACATTGCCATCTTAACCATTATTATCAATCTATCCTTTTGTTTGTTGATTATCGATCGTAGGGTAGTTTATAACAAGAAGTCTAGATGATAACGGCGCAAAGGATGGACCTTTTTGATTAATCATTATTATCAATCTATCCAAATTTTGTTTATTGATTATCGATCGTAGGGTAATTTATAACAAGAAGTCTAGATGATATCGGCGAAAAGGTCCATCCTTTGCTAAGATAAACTACCCTACGATCGGTAATCAAGACTTCTTGTTATAATCTATCCAAATCTTTGCAAAAGATAAATATAAAGAAATTCATTCTGGGTAAATCTGCAGTAATTGAAGCAGCACGGAATGGTAAAGACAAAAGGACGTCTTTATGGAATTGACCGAGACGTCGCAGGGGGAAGTGCTATATCGCACGTCTACTTTGCGAACCGATCGACAAACATGACCTGCCGCATTGGCTGGTCGATGAGTTATGTGATTGGTGGCGCATCCGAGGCGAAAAAATAGCAGCCACCCGCTACAGGGAATTTGAAATTAGCATTTCATTTTAGGTTTATCTGGCCGAGCGATTCCCACCCTGACGCAATGGGGACTGGTACCGGACGCAATCTGAAATTTTATTTTCGACCGAAACAAATTCAAAACACGGACAATATACGCGCACTGAAAGATTCATCCGGTCCCGAGCGCATTTAGAGAAACTGCGAGCGGTTACAGTCCCTTGCTCGCGATGCACTTGGTCGGGGGTGTGATCGATGGGGGTAAGGAGGTCAATTGGCGCTCGTAATCTCGATCGTCGCAACTTGGTGGATCGCTCGAACAATAAGTCGCATTTAGTACTGCCGCGGCGACGCTTCCCGGCACTTGTATCAGTTGTCTACCTGTTAATCTAACAGCGGACGTAGTGGAAGAGAACTGTGCCGCCGGGGCCTTAGTGTATTCTTCTTGAGATGCAAATGCCCCCGCGCGCTTATTAACTGGGAATTTAATTAACCGGACCGTGCGGCTTTGTCCGGAGATATGCAATTTCTCTTTGGAAGGAGATGATGAAACGGCGTTACCGCGCATGAAGTCTAGATATTACATAATGTTGTTGCGTGATTAAGAAATGTTTTCTTTCATTTCCGCTGTAGCCTTGGTGCACTGCTTTCTGCATGATGACTAACACTCTTGGGGAATGATTTGAAATCAAATTTTTAAGGGGATGCACTGCTCTGAGAAATACTCCGATTTTGATTCTTGTTGCACTTCAGACACTTTCATGCGTTTTCAGTTAATCTTGTTGGAAATGGTCGGTAAATATTGCTCGTATATATGTGTCCATTTCGGTCGGTTTTCGAAAAGAGAAAATTGACGAATTCGTCTAATGCTACTTCAAGGTACCTTTAAGATCTGAAGGGTTAACCGGTCTTCGCTTAATGAAGAATAAATTTAAAAAATGGTACTTCAAGGTACCTCTAGAATCTGAAGGGTTAACCGGTCTTCACTTACCGAAGAATAAATAAAAAAAATGGTACTTCAAGGTACCTCTAGAATCTGAAGAATTAACCGGTCTTCACTTAACGAAGAATAAATTAAAAAATGGTACCCCTCGGTAGCTTTAGGACCTAAAGGACTAACTGGCGATCATCACTCAAGAAAAATTATGGCGCACACACTAAATTCGATGTTGGACAAAGTAATACTCACCATGGTCGCCATGGTCGCCACGATTTCGGGAGTAGCCCGCGAACAACTGGATGCCGTAGCCAGTTGACATCGTACTTTTATAGAGAGCAGTTCGCCGACGTCGCTTTCTTCGGTGCTAAGCACCGGTGTCGTTTACGACGCCGGCCTAATGTTTTAATCGTCGTCATAATACGCGGCGGACCGCGACCAGGGGCCCCGTCGAATTTCATTTACTACCAGGTTCCGCGTGCACTATTCCCAGTTTCCGGTCTCCAGGGAAGGAAGGAAGGGGATTGGGAGAAAAACTGTCGGTGAACAAGGGGAGAATAGAACGTTCGGTGAGATCAACCGAAATTGATGGATGGGAACCCGGCCGATTGATACCCGGACCGTATAATTCTCGGACGTTTTACGAGCAGCTACCGCGCCGATCGCGCGGAGAGCCTGATAATAACTGTGCCCCGTGATTTCCTGTCTTGGACCCGAATTTATGTAGCGCCCCGGTGCAATCCGATCGGAAACTGCGTCGACCGTTTCGCTGTTTCCGTCTATCACGGCCAGGTGGACGACGCATCCGAAAAACCGTCGGGCTGAGCAAATAAAAGCGAACTCCTCGTTCAATTATCTCGCGCTCCGACGATCCCGCAGTCCGATTTCCCTTTCGAATGCGCACACTTGTCCGCGATTAGGTTACGCCTGATGAACGCCCAGACCCGTGAACCAATCGATCCGTGTAGGTACACGGTTTCGTTTATGCCTTATTATTTCACTGCTCGAATTTGTATTTCTCCTTTTATGAGCTTGAATAACTTTGAAAGACTATCGTTGAAATCGCCTCGTGAATTGCTACAAACGTCGGAGTTCAAAAATATGTAGTTCCATTTTTAAAAAAGACTAGGTTCATCTTCATCCGAGAAAAAAGTTGTGCATACACGTGATGGGCTCCTCGAAGTCAAAAATATTTCCTCTTAGTAACTGCTTTCTTTGATCTCGATCGACAATTTTAAATAAATAAATTGATATTTACGTATGTTACTAACTAAGCCGTTTTGCAAATTAATATAACTTTTTTCAACGTTTCGGTCTAGTTTAAGACCATTTTCAAGAAATATATAATTGCGTCTGTAAAAATTAATCAATGTAAATTATATAGTTCAAGTTTAACTCCGTATTAAAAAGCAAAAAGGAAAGAGAAACGAAAAACCAATGGTTTTATGAAAAAAGCAAACCTACTTACTTAGTGAACAAATTATTTAAGGGTTTTTGTAACCACGTGTTGGCTACATGCCGGCATAATACATAGTAAGGTGAAATGTGACAAACGTCCTGACAAGCAAAACTGCTTAGTTAGTAACATAGGATCGAATCTGTGCGCCGTAAATATTAATTTATTTATTTCTTCTTAGGTCAAAAAATGTATAATGCCAAGAACATGAGTGGCCGCACTCGAGAATATGGCGGTGGTAAGTGAATCGAAGAAAGGGCCCTCACCACCGCCCCTCGAAGCTCCTGTTCTTCTTGTTAAATAAAAAAAAGGTCAAAAAATATAGAGGTTATTTAGGTGGCGTGTCTTATCTGATATTTTTGAGGAGTCGAAGGACGAAAGCCCTTCCACGTATTAACAGTAAGAACTGTAAGACGCCGGGCCCTGCTGGTCAGCATTCCGAGTAAAGTGTACGATCAGCCGAACAAACGGCTACGGAAGTTCCGACAAGGGTCTCTAGCACGCTCAGGGAAACATACAGTTGGAAATATACGTCGATCCAAACGACAGGAGCTAACAGCTCGTCAGGCAGGTGGATAATCGAAGAGTTGTCGAGCGGTCGTGTTCACTGGTCGCCAAGGAGTCAGGCTCGTCGATATCCACGGGAACGAGAACCTTTCTCGTTTCCCCGTTTGGGGATAATTCAATCTCATGAAAGGCCTCGGGCCGCGCAAAAGGGGCTAACGTTCCGAATGTAAAACGAACGCCTTCCGAGCCGGTGGAACTTTATTGGAAGGCACCGTAAACGTTCGTTCTCCGCCGGAACTTTTTCGTTCTCGCGAGGACTACCCTCCCGATTCCAGGAAATAGAGCCGAGTTTTCGATTCGATGCGGATCGGGCAATTGTTTTAAACATTCGAAAGTCTGGCGACGTATTGTTCCACGGATCTGCCTAACGGCGTTCTTGGCACTATTTCGGCGTGGTCGCTTTGAGAAACGGCACCTCGATCATCATTCTCGTTTTCCTCCGCTCCGTTTATGGAAATCGGCCTGGAAAGTATTAGGTTGTTGCATATCAAATGTTCGTATAATGTACATCCACATGTGCATTGCATAAAATTTAATTAACAAGGAGAGTGCAAGGACGTTGTCACACCGATTTATAGATCTCGACCTCCCATTTACAAATATATACCATTATAGACGCTAACACACAATAGTTTTTGAGATATTCATAAACAAAGTTCTTAAGTGGTATACAACGAGACTTCCACCCGGTGGGCTAGGGTTCGATTCTCGTTTGGTGAAAATTTTTTTTTTCATATTTATTTATATTATTTATTTGCTGTGTAACATTGACTTGTCTATATGAGACTGCACATTTATTACAAGTTGAAGAACAAAAGAATTAATAAATTTTAAATAAATTCGTTGTGTAACATTAACTTGTTCGTAAGATATTGCACACTTATTTATATACAAGTTAAAGAACAAACGTATTAATAAATTATAAATAAATTAGCCGAAATTAATTCGTTATATACCTCTAAAAGAAATATTCGTTGTATACCTCCTCTACAATAGTAGATTTAAGCAGTAATGTAAGAAGTCTGTTTATGAATATCTCAAAAACTATTGAGTGTTAGCGTCTATAATGATATATATTCGTAAATGGGAGATCGAGATCTATAAGTATACAGAGTCTCAACTAAAACGGTGTGACAACGTCCTTGCACTCTCCTTGTAAGATCTGGAATATAATATATCCTAACTTTACCATTCTCACTTTGGCCTTATCGACTGTTCGAGAATTGTAAAAGAAACGAAAGCCTGTAAATAATGAAATACTAACAGCAATTTTTGGAAACCATACTTCTCTCTGTGTGTTGCGTATGATCGCCTTTTGGTTCGACGGGAAAAATTGATGAAAAAAAAGAAATTTCCTGCGGACGTGCGCCATGAAACGCCTACTCTCGGGGCAAGGCCGTGCAAATGAACAGTGATTTATGAAATCGCCAGTCGAGGATGAAATGGCCTTTCCATCTCCGCGTCAGGGCTGATAAAGCACGGTCAATGAAGTGACAGAATAATCGTATTGTGTACGTACACGCAGGAACGATAAAATTCCGGCTGTCGCTAACGCGACGGCACAGGCCGTTTTATTATTACGCAGAGTCGAATACATAGTTCGTCGGCAACATTTCGTTTAACGAATGCTTGAATCAATCATCGGCGGCCATATTTGTCCGTTCTCCGCCGTGAAAGAGAATTAAATTTAAATTTAAAATCACCGGTTCGGAATACGGCCATTTACGAAAATGACGCGCGATATTTGAAATCGACAATCAATAGATACGCCATCACAATTTCCCCGTTGCCAAGCTTTTTACAACGATATTATTATAATTATTCGCTACTCTCGCAAACAAGTTGGCTGCTCGCGACAACCCGATCGAAAATTGTTCGCGTTTTACAATTACTGGCCCTCTGCACTTATGAAGAGTGATCACATTATTAGTAACACTTTGAAACTACTATTTATTTGGATTTTAGCAACTGATGAAAATTAATATTGCAGTATAGCAAGGCAGCTTTACTTTCGAGCAATTTCAGTGAACTAATTAAAAGGAAATTTTAAATAAAGTACTACAAATCTATGATCAATAAAATATGCGTGTAGATAAATTTTTAATTTCTCATACAATTTAAATATTGTATTTATAAATATTACCATTGTTTTCCATCTGTTCATAACACTTTGATATAATTGATTACAAAAAAGGTGCAGTCTGATAATGTAAATTCAATTGTAGAAGCAGCAAAATTAAAATAGCGCTAGTCATAAATGTGATAATCCGACTCGGTTCCGAGTTAAACTAGAGGCGAAAATTACAAAATGGCCCTTTAAAGAATAGCATGCTTAAGCACATTGAAAAATTCTCCAATCAAAAAGTGATTATAAAATTGTTCCATCTTTTTCTATCAGATGAATACTGTAAAAAGACCATTTTATAAAATTGTCGATTACGGTTCGCGGTGCTCTAAATAAATGCTGAAGGTTTCTCGAAAACCTGGAGCACGGGCGCATTAATATCGCCGGATCATCAGCGAGGATGTAATAAATTTTAACTCTCCCGAAGCTCGTTTCAATTATAATTTGAATTGGAGATGCAATCAGCCGAAATTCCAGTGGCGCTGAGCGATGGAGGAAAAAAAGACGCGTCGACTGTGAGAGCGTTAATACCTAAGCCTTCGCCGGGGAACATGTCGGAAAGCATCTCGATTGCTGCTAAGAATTGTAAATTAGTGTAAATAAAGGTTTATTGTAAAATGCGGCGACGCGAAGTACCGTTGGAATTCGCTACATTTCAAAAACTGCATTCTGTAGTAGTCTATAATCTATGGCCGAACTGTAATAGTTTATAATCATTGGCTGTTGCCAAGCCATTCAAAGCAAGGCATTCTAACAAATGGATAACAGTATCTCGCTGACTGTAAGCTGATCAACACGCACATATAATAAATTTCATTTATAAAAGCTCTACTATTTAGATAGTATTTAGATGAAACTTTACATAACAATAACGGAAGTTTAATAGAATGGATGTCTGAGGCACCCCATCAAATTATTACGTGACTTTATAATGTATTTTAATAATAATATGGGAAAAACCTTGGAAATATAAAACAGGTGACTACACACCTGTTAGTTCTAGAACGTTAATTACGAAGTTTAAAAGCTCTTATGTTATTATAAAGGAACTTCGGAGCGATCGATCGATATGTTATAAAGAACGCGAAAGAAATAGCAAGGTGTTTGGGAACTAAAAAATATGCAGCGATGAAAAATGTCAAACTTGAAAGGAGACTACTGTGCGTGTTAAGTAGACAGCGGATTTTTATACAAAATAAAAATGTTCTTTTACTGATTTTCAACAAATTGAAGTGAAATAGAAAATTGTTTTCTTACGTGACACGTTTAATAGGTTGAAAATAATATAACAGTCTTTTTAAATTCTTCTAATGTTCCGACTGTTTGAAATTTCACCTACTCATGTTTGTCATAAATGCATAAAATCCGCTGTCCAGTCATAACTGTTCTACAATCGTTGTTCAAAACATTAAGTTTGTCATTTCTTAATTATGCATTCTTAATATTAATTGTAAGTGTTTGTTGCTAGTTATCACTGTTTGTTGTAACATAAGATGGAGGGCGAGATTTTTTGTCAGGCTGACCGAACTGTAATAGTTCGTAATCTATAGTTGTTGCCAAGACATTCAAAGCGTGGCGTGTTTACAAATAGAAGACAGTACCTTGCTGACTATATGCTGAGCAACACGCACATATTGTAAGAAAAATATATAACATGTATAATAAATTACTTAACAGAGATCGACTTTTTGACCTGTGTACACTAGATAGGCCGTTCGAAGGAATGAGAGATCAAACCGGCGCGGGGGTTGCTTAACGAGGATCCGTGAAATCGATTCGACTTGCGACGGGTCGCGTCGTCGACAAAGGGCTGTTTCCCGGGGTGTTTGCGTTGTAAACTGTGGATCGCGACGCGCGTCTATCTTGTATCACGAACCAGTTACCCGGGCGAAACTTGTGCAAAACTTGTGCCTGCGCTTTTAGTACCGAAGTCTCGCGATTAGTGGTCGTAATATTTGTTTAATGTGCAACCAGATAGCGAAGGGGGTCGTAGCCGGGATGAGGCCGAAAGCGGCTGTGACACTGAGGGCGAGAGAGAGAGAGAGAGAGAGAGAGAGAGAGAGAGAGAGAGAGAGTGGAGCGAACCTAGCCGAGACTCGTCTCGTCTCGTCGAGGGCTCTTCCAGTTTTCCCATTCTCTTCTCGGGCCGCCTCGGGCTCGGTTTCGTTTCCGGCTTCGAAGCTCGGCCGCATTAATGGCAAAACCGTCGCGCAATTATTTCCGCGCGATTTTCTTCGTGCAATTCCGCGTGGACAATAAGAGAAACCTCGAATCGATCGGCCGGCCCAGGTTTAAACAAACCCACCAACCACGGATACTGCGTAATGCTGCTCGTCGAGCGAATTTCTACCGTTGATACACTGTCGGATTCGATCACGGCTGCTTCCTCTTTTCCAAATATTTCGCATTCTTACCACCGACAACCCTTTAGCGGGGAACGTAGTGATTTCGATGGTAAGCAGTATTCGCGAATTTTCTTCCTGAAAAATATTCACCCTATGGGAATAAACTTTGCAGGGAGATGCATCCTTTTGTTGTGGGGATTTATTTTTGTTTATTTATTTATAGAACAACCTACAAACATACGACGATTCGAAAGAGCGAGTTTAATGGCGATCAAACTCTCGCGCCAAGTGGTCGGCAAACTTGCCATTGTCACGAATTCGACAACAAAATGTTAAAGACACACTTTGAGTAGGTTTCTAGATTGATTACCACGATTTTGTAAAAGGAACTATGGAACAAACAATTTTGAAATTTTTAAGACAATATATATAAATTTATTTTCATTCTGTCTCTTTGCAAAATTTATTTTAAAAAATTACTGTATCAAATAAATGACTTTGTTTTTAAAGTTTTACCTATACTTTTTAACACGAATAGCATTATTCACTATTTACTATTTTAAATATAATTTCACCCAGCTCTGTTGCAAATACCGATCGACGAGCATTCTAAATATTTTTTCACAAAATCCTGAAAAATCCCAACAACGAAGAAAATAATTTCTGTCATGTTCTGAAATCGAGCAAACTGTGACATAGTTAATCACGTTCATTTGCTTCGGACGAGGATCCGAAAAGCAAAACTGGAGCTCGATTCCGAATGTCTTAATGATATCCCGCGGATGTTCCTTGTACATTACCTGCACGTCTGAGCACAGCGTCGTGCAACTAACTTCGGTTATGGCATCGTAAGCGCGGCTATCACAGAGTCGTATGTAATTCACGAAGTCCTTGAGTAGGGAACCCTGTTATTCTATGGTTGATGTTAATCCTAGATATACTTTCTATAATAATGAAGAACTCAATCCCGCGGCGGAACCATCTATCCCGGGATTAATAACCCAGAATGTAGACGGGGTTCCTAAAGGAAGAATTTCCTTGGGAAGAAGGAGAACCTGTCAGGATCTCGCGCGCACGCCACGCGGTGTAATAACCGCGTTACGCTCCAAAATACACGCCAAGAGAAAAAGAGATAGAGTGAGAGAGAGGTACGCGCGGACATAAATTCCCGGAGGCGCGTAAACGCATGATAAAAGACGGGAAGACTATCGAGTCCTATGGTGGTTGGTATCTCTGTGATCTTAAGGGAGCGACACAAAGCTGCGCTTACAGATGCTCGGAAAAATGTGCTCGACAATCTACGTCGTAAATCGAGGAATAACAGAGTTATTTCAGACGCAAGCAACAACAATATGTTTTCACAGTGAGTCTGCCATTTACGTTTCGTTCGCGATTAATATGCATAGAACTGTGATTTTTACAGGATAGGTTAAGTACATAATTAATTAGTTTATCGATCATAATTTTATCTTTCGGATATTATGAATTTTATTCTCGGCGCCACGGTTCGATCATTTTTCTACACCGGAAAATTCTTGAACAGGAAGATTCAAATTCAAATCCAGCGTTTAGTATTCCTACGAAATAGCTGTTGTTGTGTAGAAAAATGATCGAACCGTGGCGCCGAGAATAAAATTCATAATATCCGACAGATAGGTTAAGTAACGTCATCACTGTATTTTCATATTTTCCTTATCACCAATAACTGTGAATATGGCGGAATGGAGAAACTTCTATAAAACTATTTTTGAAGAAATATTTCCGAAGGGGTAGTTAATCAAGTCTTGCGTGCGTTCTGGAGTGTAGATGCACGGTCGGATAAAAAGCGGAGCTTAGTCATGGGAATGGAAAATCATTTGTCGGAGGAGAGGGTTCTATTCATATTTCATCGTGAGTAATTAGTATTTCCGGGCGGCCGGTAGCGGAATCGACCGCGGGAAACATAAAAATCCACTAAAAGCGGGGGCGGGCAGTCAGGCGTCGGCCGGACGGGAACGACCATAATTATCATCACACCTGCAGTTGCATTTATTACGGGTCGGTTGACTAATGAGCCCCCTTTTTCTCCGCGGCACGATCGCCGAAGGAACTCCATCCAGCGCGGGCCGTTCGGATAAATCGCCGGCGAAAGGGATGACGAATTATCGAGAATTAATTCCCCGGAGCCAGTGATGCGTCACCGGTGCTCGAGCTCGGTCTGCCAACAGGGATGGTCGGGGGTGGAAAGCGCGGGCGGAAAAAATATGGCGGAAGCACGTTTAATGGGCCGCGTACCGCCCCCGCGCAGATCCAGATAGCACCGTGTGTATACGTAACCGGTCGCAATGAAAAAATGGTAATCCATAAGGCCGGCGAAAAAATTTTTTCTTGCTGACTCTAAGGCAGATACGTATTACGGCTATACATCACTTTGGGGCTAGTGCCGCTCGCTGCCGTTCCTGGCTACTGTTACGGCAACGATCGTTATAGTTCATTCGCTCAAATAAGTTATCGTAGCCACCGAGACAAAAATAAATGCTCGGCCATCGTCGACAGATTTTTCTCTTTGCTCGGAAGGCTATGGCCATCTTCCTTAAATCATCTATATGTATTTATTAAAACCCCCGGCCACGATATCGGACGCTAGAAACATAGCCTTTTGCTATTGGATCACGAATCATTGTGCAAACTTACATTTCCGTAGATTACCGGAATAAGCTGACAAAGTTTTTCGATACAATCTATTCTTCGACAGCATACATACAGTTAGGAGCATAATTGATCACTAGACTGCGGATCCTTATGCATTTATGAAGAAATTAATGGGGATGATATATAAAACAGCGACGAATATGAAAAATCCAACGATATTGTTACCTTGTTCTCACCGTAAAGAAATTATCGGAATAACTTCTTTATGAATGGACCAACCGACTTTAATTTCTCTTCGAAGCTAAAAGAATTAATTTAAAAATTGATTTTCACAACTTTATTACCTGGGCCAATAACGAAAATTTAAAAGATGTATTTGGTCAACTCGTACAAATTATATACGTTCTGAAAATTTCTTTGAAATTGGTTAATTGGTTTACGAGTTACGGATCGTTCAAAAGTGGTAAAAATTGCATTTTTCATGATTTTTGGCCTTTTTACTACTTTTGATCGTTTTATAACTCGTAAACCAATTAACCAATTTCAAAGAAATTTCCAGAAAATATAGAATTTATACGAGTTGACCAAACACATCTGTTAAATTTTGCGTTATTTGCCCGACTAAAAATGTTATAAAAATCAATCTTTACTATTGTCTTTTTACAATTCCGACAAAATACATTTTTCTGTATTCTGGCTAAAAGTTATTCTGACTTAAAGTAATCTGAATAAGCACGGACTTATTATTGCTCCAATGGACTCCAAAATTTGCCGAATCCCCATCGCTCAAGGGGAAACTTTTTCTGTATCGGTTCTAGTCAATTTTCGACGTTAATTACGTACTGGATAACATCATACAGTTGAATAAAAACGCTATAAGTTTATTTCCATTGAATCTGTACAAACACCCCTCGGAGAAACAGGGTCGGAACATTATCGTGGAAAATGGAAAAAGAATGCGGATGTATCTCGCTCTTTCACGGCTACAATAAAATCGCCAAAAGTCCTATCGTCGAGGGGTTGATTACCAGAAGAAGCTCGCAGTCGTGGAAACGAGTGCGCCGAGAACACTCGGCGAATGTATTCGAGGAAAAAGGTGGTTGCCTTGGATGGTGTCCCGTGCAACATCATTTGTTCTTCATCGAGTAGAAGGAACAGCCCATAGGTAGACTGTAAGGGCCGAAAGTGGCTTGAAGAAGTCAAGCCTTGGCGCGAGGAGAGAGATAAATAGATGGCTTCCAGATACGGCCTCGTAAAACAACCGGGACGGAAGCGATGCGACGTTCGTTCGACTTTCGGCTCGACCCATTGTCAGTTTCCGTCTCGCTAAGGGGCGGAACGACCCTGATCATAAAGAGAGTTCAGTATTTATCGAGCGTCGTTCAGACGGGGGTTTCCTCCGGCGTGAAATAAAGATATTAGGACGTTCCCTCCGGCTGATTTCAGTCGATCTTTTTTTTCCCAGAGCTTCCGAGGTGTCGCTGAGATAACGGAGACAGTGGATATTCTCTATCCACCAAGCTTCTCGCTGATTACGCCGATAAATGCCGAGGAGGGATCTTCGTACCTTTTTGTAGAAACGCTTCTGGGAAAATGTTTTTAATCGTTTATGTCTCTGGAAAATTTTTTGATGTGTTTTGAAACAGTTTTCGTTACTCGTAAAGTCCGAATAATTACGTGGAATATAAATACATGTATGAAATTAGATTAACTTGATACGAAATACCGTTCTCTTTGCTCACATTTTCGTGAAATGAAGCAGAAAAATGAATGTGGGCTCTGTGGAGTTCTGAGGAAAGGGGAAACGAACACAGAACCATTATTGTCGGAAATAGAGCTTTCTCTGAACTCACAGTTACATTTCCTTCGATTCCGCGGAGCGTAGAACTAACGGAGAACAAAGCGACAGCGACTGCTGATATATAACGTCTTTATCGCCGCGTGTTTAATGAGCATGAAATTAAATCTCGGTTGTTGGGGAATTAGGAAATTATTGTGAACTACTTACTCCGCACGTGAGACTCCGGTCTCAAGTTGTTTAAACTCTTACGGCACGAACAACTTGTAAGTCCGAGGATTTACTATGGCAATGAGAAATTACCGTGTAAATTTGCTTAGAGGAAAATTGGAACTGGTATTGCGCTTGTAACGAAAAGCACTGATTTCTGCGAACCCTGCGAAACTGTTTTGACGAGTAGTGGAACGTTTCGGATACGGAATTATGCGAGGGTGTTATAATTCTGCTTAATAATTTGTCGATTAACTACTGTTATCAACCGAGAAATGAATACGCATTAAAACAGCGGATGTTCATGCAAAATAAAAATGTTCTACCCGATTTGCAACAAACTGGAGTGGAATATAAATTGATTTTCTTTCTTAACGTATTTAATAGGCTAATAATAATATGACGGTATTTTTAAATACTTCTAATGTTTCAACTGTTTGAAATTACACCCACTTATTTTTATCGTAAATGCATAAAATCCGCTGTCTAGTGATTTTTCCTACCTGTAAAAAAGCTAACGGAAAATACCTTTTCAAAATCATTCAACGTATTTCTCTGTTTATAGTTGCACTTTGAATATAGTCTTTCTGAAGTTGTATACAATAGACTGTCGTGTTTAAAAAAAATGTTTTGTTTGCTGGAATGAGAAATCATCTTCATAAAACTACTCCCAAAGTGGCGTTCCGAAACTACAAACTGGATCCACTTTTACCGACAACTGTACTTTTACCGACAAGTCTATTTCGATGAAAGTAGCGTTTGTTTAACGAATCAAAGTCGGGGTATTTCGCATACAACAATCTAATAGAAACGGTGGGGTGATGGCGACGTGTTGAGCAGTAGAGGGAAAAGTGGTTCGGAATTCAGGGGGAGGGGGCAAAGTGAGAAGAGCAACGAGAGGAAGAGTATGTCCTGACGAGGCATGAGGATCCTGTTGCAGTGTCCCGGCGTGAAATAAGAAGCCTAGAGAGTCCTTTGCGAGACGAGGCATTTGCATTCCAAAGGCGGAAGGCTGGCTGTTCGACCGCGAACAATTCGTTCGCCGATCTTTGACGGGTATCGCGATTCCCGGTACGGAGTCGTGGCTGCAGTTATGTAAAGCGGGAACCGGTTGGAAATTTGCTGGGAGTTTCGGAAATTACCCTGGCTCGGTGGAATCCGTCGGTGCGTTCGTACGTTTCCAGCGTTCCGAATGCCGCGATACTCGGAGTTCTTACGAAGTTGCCAAGTATTTCGGGCCGTGGCGCGGGCTGCGTCCTCCAGGACGGCCAGCCGGATATCTAAGCCGCGGCGCAAGCATTTAGGTTATTTTCGAACGAGTTCCCGGTAGCGACTACCTGAAAAATGCCACTTTATATTTTCCAGGCGGATTATACGTTTATTCCTTTTAACCGAGATTTGAATCTTTATTTCCATCCCTTGACGTCGAGATGATTCCCCGTGTCTTCTGAAAAAGGAGACGGAAATCATGGTGAAAGGATGTTCCCGTAGAATATTTTGTTCAAGTAACTAATGAAATTGACTACAATATGTTCTTAAATGTCGGATAAAAGGATCAATCACATCGATATTAAATAATAGAGACAGACCAAAAAGTAGTGATCGAAGAATATTTACTTCACTCCAGGATCAATCGAAAGCAAATCTTCTTCTACTCGTTCAGATATATAACGATCAGAGAACAACTTATCCGAGTAACGTTTAGCCCCGGTCTCCGGTACCGAAAATTCGCGGAAAAAGGCACCACGTCACCTTACTGCATTTTACGATAACGCTACCCTTCTCGCGGCGCCCGTTCCATCTATTTTCCCCAGGCGATTTCGCCGCGCGTTCCATTTCTATTCTCCGAACTTTATTTTAAGACGTTTAACGTGGTCTCCCCGTTTTCTTCCTCCCTCCGTTCCTCCCCGACGTTGACGGAGTCGAGTAAATCGTCCGCCGGATTCAGCCATAAAGGAGAAGAAGCAGTAACCGACGTTTAGTGCTATTGTACGAAGCTTGCTTCTCTTAAAACCATTAGCCCACTCGCCGAAGCAAAGGATCCTCTGTCTCTCTCCCTCTTTGAAAAACCGCCCCCGCGCCGGAATGGGGGTTCGAACCTGAAGAGTAAGAGAAACTGGAGAACCAGAGGAACCAAGAGGAACTGGACGAAGCGAAGGAACTGAAAGGAGCTGGGGGATAGCTGAAGATGTCTCCAACGGAATACAGTATCACGACGTAGAACCCGAATCCTGTGAGCTTATTGACAAGGAGCGAGAGTCGGTACACGTCCGCAGGGGCACGTGATCGTTAGCTCCGGTCCTTTTCTTTCTCGCTCTAGGCCACGCAGCGTTCACAGTTCTCGCCATCCAATAGCGGACTGCCAACCGGAAATTACTGGTAATTCTGCCAACGCCCCCCTCTTCAACATTCTTTGTTCCCCGCGGTCTCTTTCGTTTGCCGCGCGCTTTGTCCTCCCGGGAAATGAGACGCGAACGGCGACCTTTGATTAGAAAAAAATGAGGGTCCTAAGTAGTCCAGAGTTAGGTAATTACCTCCTTCAGAAGGCAATTGAAAGCCGGGTACCTGTAATTTGGGAATTGGCTGCCTTGCTTTGACTATGGTTCTTCTTATCGCGATTCAGGAACTGCAAAGTTTACGCTTCGTGCTGTTTTTTTTATATGATGTTTGGCAGGTTTTCATTAGGTAATGTGTTTGTTGCACACGGCATGCTCTAATCAATATTTTAAGATCAACTTCGGAAAGCTTCCTTTTATCTAGTACATAAGATTCCCAAATGGATTTCGGGCGATGCAGCCCCCTTCAAAGGTAACACTATTTTTGTTAATTATTTCATAAAATATTAATTGTACGAAAACGTTCTTCTCGAACAAAAAATGAAGCTCGTAAAAAGTTCTACAAATAAAGTAGTATACATATTTTACGTAATTCCAACAGTTTGCAAGATCACCGTTCCTACCAAAAACTAACTTTTCATGTAGGCAATGTGTAAAGGTTTGCATGGTTTTAAATTGGCTGAAATTTTGAGAATAGCTTTCGTGGTCACTCATTTTTTTTTGTAACAAAATATAAATTAATGAAACACAATGGATAAAACTACATATAACCTTTTTTATAGAGCTTTTCATGAGCTTCAATTTTTTGTTTGAAACTTCTTTTTCTAAAAACAATATTTTCAAAAATATTTAATAAGAGCTGTGAAAACTTTGAAGCGGGCTGGGGGCAAATAAGGCTTGGCTGCCAAAAATCCTTTAAGGGACTTTCTTCTCTAATCAAGGATAAGCTTCGGCAAAAATGTCAGCAAAATCAGAGTGTTGCAGATGGAGTCCTAACTTAACTGAGACCTTCAGAAATCTGAAACAAACACCGCGAAGAATGCTGAATACACTACGAACTTCGTTTGGCAGAACAAAGCTGTTTGGTTCAGTTAATACCCTAACGAAAAGACTACCGCGTCTTGTTTGTCTCTAACAAGCGACTCGGGTGTTGCAACTGCACAAAGAACGCATCGATGTTCGATACATCGCGAGCCGGTTGGTGCGAGGGTGGTTTCGCCTTGTCAATGGTACCAAACAGAGAACCCGAGAGGGGGTCACGGAAATTGGAAAAAAGATTATCCAGCGCGTGATCCGTCGCATGATCCGGCGCAAGCAATATCCTTGGTCGTCGAATTACAGAGCCACGGCTCGAGAGCATCGACATTGCAGCACTATGGTCCCTGCTGGGTTGTATACAGAGTCGCCAGATCAGGGGAGGTGACTCGGATCGAGGGGCAAAAGTTACCCCCTCTCTATCTGCTAGTATCGCATTAGTCACGCGATGTTGACACGTGCACGACAGAGACGAAACATGAAGCGTGGAGAGAATAGGTTCGTAGAAGAGGAAGAGTAGAGTGGGAGAGAAGTCTTAATCTGACGACTCTGGTTGCGTAGGACGGTTCGGATTTTCGGGTTAAAGAGAGGGTTAGGTTTCGAGAGGGGATGCTCGATCAACGTTATGCGACCGCCGAATAATATATAAAGAGCAGCCACAACGAAGCCCTGATTTGAATCTACACGGCCTGTAAAGTTCATTAGATTTAAATATTTATGAGACCGGGGTGGAGAGGCTGGTCCCAGGTCAATTTGAAGCCAGAGGAAAACGACTTTGGTTCTTTATTCCCACGGGAGAGCCTCGCGCCAGAGAGAGAGAGGAGAGACCACGAGACTCCTAAGCATTCCGAGACGCTGGAAAAGTTCACGGACCACCGAAGAAGACGAGTCTCGAAGACAAATGCCGAATTTAATTGGCCGAACAGCTCCACGGATACGAAGCCTGCGCCTTCTGCATCCCTTCTGGTTTCGCTCGGGACTCTTACTTGCGCGCCGCGTCACAAGCCTCCGTAAACGTTTCGCCTTTTTTACTGTCGCAACCCGCAATTCCGCATTGCAGATCGCGGGACTGCAAACCTACCGAATGCTACCGCCGTTTTCTTACCCCCGGCGAGCTCGCTAATTAACAGAAACGAAGAAGAGATCGCTCGCGAATGGAGCAGAGGTCTGTGTTAAATGCGTGATCTCGGCTATAGCGATCGACGGCAGACGTTTAGAAAACAAATTTTTGTTCAAATTGAATTTGAAACTGTCTCCTTCAGAGGGAAATAAATGATATCACATGTTTTTTATTGCAAAGGATTAGAAGGACGTGGAAGGCTTTAGTTTAAATAACGACTCCAGCACTTTGAGTCAAATTTCAAACGGCAATAATCAAATGTCCACTTTATTAAAAAAACTCAAATGACAGATTCATAAATCATACAAGAAATTAGAGAATAAAAGAAACTGAAGATACCAGAGTCCACTGTAGGCTGGAAACTAGAAGGCCCGAGAAGCGCAGATACCTTTTTAGCGAGGTTTAGCACAATCGAAGCTATAGTTCGTAGCGTACTGTTTCAACAGCTCAAACAAAGCGGCAGTTTTAAGCAACTGTTTTAACAAAGAAACGACAGACGGCCAGAGAGCGCAATGTTATATTTAACCGCACAAGCGAAGCGGGAGTGCGTAAAGTGACGTACAGACAGCAAGCAACTTTTCGACAACCACCTGTGCCCGAAGAGTCAGAACGGCTCAATTTTACTCGACATACATTCAGAACACAGAGCGAAAGAAGATAGTACGATTCGACAGGTTGTCACTGCAGAGTAAATATGGGACGATTAACGAAGTCCAAGTATGGCCGATTCGAAGAATCGAGATTTTCCGGCGGATGGCGTGCGCATGAAATTAGAATTTACTCGCATAACGGTCAGCCTAATGATAAATGTGGCTCCGCCCAAATCTACCAACGGATTTATGATCGTCCTTTTGATAGCCCGTCGTGGAATACATACGGAAACGAGGAACGGGGAAGCATGATTTAGGCACGATCCGATTCATCCGGTCGGCATCCTTCCTCCCAAAAACGTATCAGTTCTAAACAATTGAACTCGCGACCCGTTTTCGTTCCCAATTTTACAGGGAATAGGGGACAGGGCTATAAATATCGTAGAATTTATGCGATCCGGCTGAGAAACACTGTTGCGCGAACTACCCACCGTGGTTCTACGCTTTCGCAAGCGATTTATAGGCGATTCGAAGACAAAGTCTTACGCTAAAGTCGCTGTTTTACGAAAGAAAGGAGCTCGTTAACCTACGACCGTGATATACGGTGCGTTAAATGCAATATGGGACGTTTTGTGTAGGTTCAACGGAATAGGGAACAGTGTTCCTACATTGTAAGTTCGATACTTTATCACCGACGTTATTCAAGATTTATGACACAAATGAAAATCAAAGAAAGCAGAGTCCATTGTTTTCTGCCGTTTTACACTGGGTTCCTTTCTAATTGCAGGCTTTACCTTCGGCTGTGTAAAACGTTTTCCACATATTAGCATTTCAATTTTTACAAGGAAAAGTTGTTTACTTCATAAATCGCCGAAAATCAACGAATCCGAACTGAATTTCTGCTCGGAAGTCGAAAGAGGATCTTAATGTCGCAACTTTAACAAGCTGTCCAACTTTGCCCGAATTTTGCTGAACAATGCTGCTGTTGGCTAGAATATTTAGCAAGTCGCAGTACGCGGAACGGCAATTATTTAAACGAAAACTGTTATTCGAGTAAGTTCGTCGAGGGATTAAGCGTGACACGGACTCCTCGAGGTGTGCGCTCACGATCGTAGAAAACCGAGTGGATGCTGCCGGTTTCCTGGGGGATTCCGGCGACTGGTTTGATGGACGGGCCGATAAAACTTTGGCAGCCACGTAAATCAACGACCAGCCAAGGAGTCCCGCCACGGAGGATAACGATAGCCCAGCCACGGACCCGTGTGAGTTAAGACGACGCGACCGAAAGAGGACCGAGAGAGGACATGGTGCGCGAGGAGCTCACGGTTACGTGTCTCTTTGGCCTCCGTGCCCTTGGGATTCGCCACACTTTATGGGGTCACTGATGGTATCGTAACGTAGGCCAAGGCATTTCTTTGGTTACGCCACCGGAAGCTCGTGGATTATTCACCTGGCTTTTATAGGGAATCTGGTGACCTACAGAAGGTTTCGCTGGGGATTTCGAGCCTATACAGGTCACTTACTTATAGTTCTCTAACCCTCGCATGTTCCACAAATTGAAAATTCATCCATCATTTTTTCCTAGATACTACTGCAGAAGGGGTGGTTTTTCGGTTTGCCAATGCAAGGTGCACCTGTATGATTTCTTAGGCATTTCTTAGGTAATTTGATTTGTAGTAAATTTGTATTAGTTAAATGTTTTGGTAATGTTTAGCTTTTCTCGCACATACTTGCACTTAAACAATTGAAACTATTATACTATGTAAAAGATGTAAAATTCGATTAACTTCTATGGTGCTAATAACTAATCAAACCTTTTTGTTATTTTTATTCAAAATCTTTTCACGACAAAAATAAGTAGATAACCTGTTCTAAATGAAATAGAAAATACTATATGTACGCGGTACTTTGTTTTGGAACGTATACGCAAAAGAAAAAAACTGTCGGAAGATGTTTAATGCCAATAACGAATTCCACGTAATTACGTATCATGCTATTATTGATAAATTTCTAGCAGAAGTACAAAAGAGAAAGTATAGCTATCCCATCCATTTTCTTATGAAGAGGGGCGCATTATTTTTAGTAGCTCACAGGCGCCGAATATCTTAGGACGGCCCTGAGCACTGAAGTAACTGTTTACCGACAGGGACGAGTGTTCTTACATTTTGCAGAAGCACAACAAAATCGAAGTCGGACAATCGGCGCCTTTTAAGGGAGAATCTGTAACCGGAAGTGGCGTGGACTTTGAATAACGGTGGCCCGTGATTGCACCGCACCGGTTGCCAGCGCAGCGCGCTTATTAAGGCCAGGTTTGTAAATAACGGCTACGTCGAGGCGGGTTCGGCCTCGGCCTCGGCGAAACGCCGAATTCAGAAGGGGTTTCCGGGGGAGTTTGGGAGAATTATGGCGCGTCGTGGAAATTTTGGTTTATCGGCCGGCGAAATTATGGCGTCCTGGCGGGCCGACCCGCGCGAATCCTCCTCACCCTGCACGTCGCAATAAGAAACACAATCTTCCGTGACTCTTAAATTCATTTTTGGTCCACACGCAACCCCCTCCCCGCCCCTAATTTATCGTTCTCGTTTCAACCCAGTCGCGCGCTCTCGTTTGTCTCCTTTAACTGTTTCGGAAGGTTCTTCGGTGACGGCGTTTAGGCTGCTCTCCGCGCGCACGTTCGTTTTCACCCCAATGATTTCTAGTTGCTCGAATTCTACGGTGCTGTCATTCTTTTCTATCGGGTAAAGTTTTTTTTATATGGACGAAAGTGTTTCGGAGATTTCAAAGTCACCTTAATTTAGAAACGTGTTGACCTTCAGATGTCCATAACCCAACTAACAATTAAATTATTTTTCCCGGTAATGTAAATGAGAGATGCTGCATAAATTCTCAAATAAACCAGTACATTATATAAGACTGTTCTACGCTACACCAGCCTCAGTAATTAAAATATTTTCCTCATAGATACGAATCCAAGGTCATAATTAAAGTCTACTTAGAAATCATGTTTAATAAGTTCTCAAATAATCCCGGTACAATCTACAAGGATTTTCTCTCCTGCAGCAGCGTCTATAATTAAAAAATCGTTCCCTTAGCACAGACTCAGGCTGAATAAGCTCAAGTTCAAGATTAATTAATGCTCGAATCCAAGAATTATTAGCCACGGGAGAAATGAGAATTAACAGACTCGGAGATGGAAAGCATTTGTTCACAGCCGGCTGAAACGAGAAATCTAGCGAATTAGATAAAGTGTTGCGGAAGGGAAACATTGCGTTTTGAAAAAGTGCATTATATGTATTTATTGCGACCGAGATGGAACAAAGAAACAAGTATAATTAAAACTGTATAAAAATAATGTTCTGCGGGATCCAGGAGTAATTAAGATTACAAGAAATAAATCCTAACGTAAGACGTACCGTCGCGGTGTACAAAATTCTTGAAAACAATTAAATTTTGAAGCGTTCGCACGAGACTGTCCCCTTAACGAGGTCAACGCCGGCAGAATGTTTCGCTCCAATTTCTTGGCTGGGGCCTGCAACAAATACACCGGGGCCACTTCTAACCGACTGCGACTAGGCATTGCCGACAGGTATGCCGCACCGGTTGCAATATTGAGCTACCCTCCGGGTCCACGTCGTAATTAAAGCACTGAATTATTCGTCGGCTTGCTGAAGCTGGTGTGAACGTCGTTAGCCTCGACGACCGGCAAGCGCCGTAAACACCAGCCCCTCTTGTGAATTATATGCTCGCCACTCTTCAGCCCGGCCTTTCGCACAGTGTCAATATTGCTCTGAAAGTGTCTCGGGATGCGATCCTCCTGGGAAACGCGCCGAGAAAATAACCTCGGCCGCTTCGAGACCTCTGCGGGACTGTGAATCCGATTCCGAGAGAAAGAATAACGAACAAATCTCCGAGACTCGCTCTCAGCATCCTTGTACAGGAAACCAGCCTAAATATGTTCCGTGACCATACATTCGTTTAGGAGTTCAATCCTTCGTTTCACCCCTCTATCCTTTATAGATTAAATTTTTAATAAATTTCCATTTTTGAAAAAAGCTACAGGGTCAATTTAAAAAAGTGCTCCTTATATTAGCCAATTTTCTTCTATTTGCACTTCTCGTCCGGGAAATATGATTCCCTGGTCATGCATCAATTTATACAGTTGTTTTATCTGGACTCGTTCGAGTGCAATCGAGCGAGCTGAGTTTCAAAATAAATGCAAACAACGTTAATCGTTTCAGTGGATATGAGTCGGTTTAAGCTAAGGATACTTCTGTAAAATTTTATATTTCGTTAAATCAAGAATTTTATGAGGCATTAAATCAGCGAGGTTTTTGTGAGTTATTAAATAGCCATAAATCAGGGAGAACTTATTATAGATTAACAAATATTAATATTGCCTTCTATAATTAGCACAACTAATTGCACTATTTGAAGAATGTGCTTAATATTGTATATTCTTAATAGATCTTTTGTTTTTAACAATCTTATTATCGATAACTGGAATAACTGTTGTTATTGTTATTGTTTAAATTAATTTGTAAAATTGCTTTATAGTGTTTATTTGACCGAACCGTTGCACCTAAATCATTATTACTTGTTCTGTTTTCACTGCAATAACATTTGGAAACGGGAAAATCGCAATCACAACAACACAGAGCGCGAGTTCTTGGACGGCTGCGAGTGATTATATATCTTCAAGCGTCGTTCTGTTAGTCGTGGAAATAAATTGCGTAACGCGCGTCTTTGTTTCATCGGTGGCCCACCTGACGCAACATAATATGAACTTTCCCGTGGCAATTACGCCGTTGTGTGCGTTTCGCGTTTATACCTGGGCGCACCGTGCCAGTGCATTTGCATCGCGAGACCGGCGCGCGGCGCGGCGTGTTTTGCGTTGCACCGCGTCGCATCGCCGACCTGTCAACGATATGAATTAATATTGATGCCGCCACCGTGGCTGTTGCTGAAAGAGTTGCGGTCGACGCCGAAAATAATCCCCGCGCGGCGCGAAAATTCGGCCGGCGGCTCACGCAACACAAATCGAGCGACGCATCAATCAAGAAACGTGTCCACCGACGACCGACGGAATTGTAAATATAAATTCGACGGAACTGTCGTTGACACCGTGTAATATTTATATTCGGCCTCGGCTGTTATGTTATTCTTCGCGCTTTGCTGCCAGGCTCCATGGCGGGTGCTTTGGAATTTCACTCGATGCAGCGTCGCATTTGAATCAATATTGCATCTGACCTAACCATTCAAGTACTTGAGAATTTTTGTCATTATTTTGCAACCGTAGAATTATAATTGAAAGGAGACTCAAAACGGCGTAATAGGTGTTTATTCGTTCCTTGCTCGCTGGGAACTGACTATTATGTTTATTTTTAACTAAATTAAAACGCGATGCACATTTGTTAACAAAACACGCATTTCAATAATAAATATATAATAAATTATACATTGGTCAGACACGTGACATTCATAGTAAACATTCATACGATAAACAGTCTTACAATTCGGCCATCCTGTCTGGGCCGTGCGTGGCGTTTTGGTTTTGTTAAAAATAAACATTACAGACAGTTCGCAACGAGTAAGGGACGTATAAAGAAGCATTATGCCGTTTTGAGACTCCTCCTTGGAGCAGTTTTTACGAGTTAGTCAAATTATGCAAATCACATATGACTACGGTCCGGATCGTAATGCAAAATAAAAATTGTTTATGTTAATCAGTTCCGCACCGAGGGGTTGGGAAAAAGTAAATAGAACATCGAAAAATTAGTTAAACCGTAGAACAGTTTCTAATCTGCAAAGACGGATTAGCTACATAGCAGAAGTAGCAAATGCTACAGTCATTTATGATCAAAGTGGCAGGCGAAAATTATTAAAAGCCACGAGCGAACAATAATGAGAAACACTAGAGCAACTCGCCGAATTGAAACGCGTCGTATCCTATACCGCAGACAGGCAGCTTAAGTCGAATAAGGAGGCTAATAAAATTGTAGATCATTCGCAATAATCGGTTCCGACAGTATTATTCCCTCAGCGGCTATGAGATCGGCATCGATTTAATGGCTCCGAAAATGACAGCTATTACTCCGAGCGTAGCCATCCGGCCCGATAGCTCAACGTGCCAGCCAAGGAAACGCGTGATTCGTGTATCGTCGTGACAGGATGACATTGGGGCTGTTGTTGTAAAAAGTGTGATCAGTAGAAATCACAGTTGACAATGGAAACAAGGAATTACAGATTTGCTAAAAATCTCTGTTCATGATGATTACTGTATTCTCACCGGTCCTAATAATTTCTGCTTTTCATTTTTGGAAAGAGCATTAAATTTCCTTCAAATTTCACTGTTCAAACGTATTTTTTGATCCAATAGGCACCAAATTGTGGTTTTTCTCCTCCCCAAGTTAACACAGAGTCCTCGAGGTTGAAATCTCAGATTCGACACCCCAGAGTACCGCTAATAAACGTGTCAAAATTTCATTAAGTTCGGAATACTTTCCAGGTAAAAGTACCTGGCGACTGAACTATAAGTGAAAGTTTCATCCTGAGTTCTATTCTACAAAACATACCTACCGTTAAAGCCATGAAAGTGGTACATATGGTCAATGTCAGCGGCCAGCGTTCAAAGCTCCGGTCCACGGTGTTTCATCGTCCGTTGTTCCGAAACGACTGTCCTGTACACGATGGAGATCCGCTCGTAAATAGTTTACGCAACGCGAGCAGCGGCGCATTAACATCGAATAATTAATCAACCTATCCAATGTAATCGTTCCCATCGAATTACTCTAATCCCGGCTGCTTTACATATTTTCCATGGCCACGTATTAGCCAGTGTCATACGCGTTCGACCGCATCAGCTGCGTTCTGCCACGGACAGTTTATTGATACCAGAAATCGATAGGGGTTTACTCTCTCTCTCATGGCACACGCTTTCTAGCTTCGATAAAGAGACAGGAGTCCGTGACTGTTTCCGGTCGCGTTCGGCCTCGGCCGGTTGTAACAGACAATGGACCGACGCCGCCTCTGCCTCGAAGACACGTAATTGCGGTCCCATTGTTATCATCCGGCAGAGCCCTGTCCACCGTTCAACGACTTAACGCGGCGACGCGACGGTAAACCCGACCCCCCGACTACCAGCCCGATTAATTAAAGCGGTAATTACATTCTCACGGGCCCGCGCTTGCGCCCTTATCCAGCCGCGTTACGATCCATTAGATCTCGCCAATCCGTTTTATACTGCATCATCAATATTCCGACAATTCTTTACTCGGACCTTGATCCGCAGAGACGTCCCAAATTCAAGGATTGCTTTTTCGTATAAAAACTGCCCACGTTCAGAATGGTGTACCTACATGAGAAAACGTTTTGAACCTTGAACCTTCTACTTTCGAGAGCCACCCTTCGTTTTTCTCAACGAAGCGTTCCCACGCCACGCAACGTGTGAGATAGCGAAGATAATTTTTTGTTTCGGTGATTTTTCAAATTAATATGCCCGTATACACGGTTAAACAAATTTTTGATGAACGAAACGACGTAGATTCTAAGATTGAAGACTCGCCATTAAAATGACCCCGCGACGGTCACTGTACGATTTTTTGTGGCTTGCATAATAGAGGAAAAATATTATTCTTCTAGAAAACAAAATTAGATTCGATTCATCTCACCTAATTAGGGTTTACAGAATTTGTAATGAGAATATACTACCTCGAATATAAATTATGAACTCTACAGGTCATTGGAAGAATGAACGTTCGTTTTAGAATGTTTAATCATAATATTCGTACTTTCCAAGTATTTTTCATGCAACCTCTACCCCCCATCCCTTTTCTCCGAGTCACCATGAAAGCTCTGTTTTTATTTAAGGGACTTCGTGGACGATGCAGAGGAACTTTCAAACTGAAGGCTAATAACATTGAATATTAATGAACCCCGGATCTTCCAGCTCATCCCTGCACTTTCTCGTCTCTCACTACCCCCCTCCCACCGTTAACTCGTTCATTTTTTTTCACGACGGCCCTTCGTAAAGGTGCTAATGAACCGGAGAGAGAGGAATAAGACTATTGTGCCTGGGCAACAATGCCCCGCTCGGTTCTTTCTCGTTAAGTCGCAAAAGGGAGCCGAAACGCTTTTATCCCGTGGCGCGGGAGCTAGCCGAGCCAAACAGGGCTGAAAATCGGTAAGGGAATTGGATGTATCGAACGGTATTATTCGCTCGAAGATACCGGTCTATCGTGTTCTGACCAGAGTGGATGAAAGATTTTATATCCTTGTCGTTTCACCGTCACGTTTATGCCCCCCCCCCCTTACGGTTGGGTTTTTAATTACAGAATCGTCGAGGTAAATCCGGAAAAGTCAATGGATAAAGAAAAACAATTTTAATCCCAGAAAAATGCCTACGTATAGTGACTCCTACTAATATTCGGGCACTCTTAAAAAGACGATAATTTTTTTTATATTTTACTACACGATTTGAATGAGTTTCAATGAGCTACAAACGTTTAAAGATAGTAAAAACTGCTGATTTCACGATTTTCAGCCTATATCTCAGAAACAAAACGTAGTTTTTAAATTTTCAATATAGGCCCATATAAAAAAGTTGTAAAATGCAACTTTCAGTATTTTTTTCTACAATTTCGATCAATTGCAATTTTTTTCCCCAGAAAAATTCAAATCGTATAGTACAATATTAAAAAAGTTATCGTCTTTTTAAGAGTATCAGAATATCAGTGGAAGTCACTGTACATAGAATGAGTCCGATCCGTCATGTTCCGAAGTGAAACGCTCTTTGCGTAAACACGGAAGAGCCATTAGGATTAATTTCTTATTGTTTAGTAATTTATTATCAAAATAAAAATGCTGTCTTATGCGCACAGTATTGGTTTTATTTTAAATTTTGATTCTTAATTGTACTAACAATTCATTAATAAAAATCAAAAACTTATTAAGTCTACAACGTTCAAAAACAATTGTCTGTAAGCTATAATAATCCCAGAGTGTTCCATTTGAGAATCAATACAAACACCGGCTATCAATTTGTACCGGAGGCTATCGGCGCGTGCCATTATCAGAAGATAATTTCATATATAGAAAGTATGAATCGCAGCGATACCGTAGGATTCGATCACGCTAAAATTTATATTTCCGAGACGAGTTGACGGGAACACAGGCGAGCGTATTAAAAATTCCATCGAATAATCGTCCAATTCGATAACCGGTCATATTCATCGAAAAATCTGCCGGGTATAACGCGAAAAATCATTGAATTTCCTGTGGAACGTGACCGTAAAATCGAAAAGTGGCGTCTTCTCGCGACTCGTTTGCCATCATTTAGACCGCTAATTACTTAGCCCTGTGAACGGCAGTGGTCGACCGGGTGCCCGCTTTGCGATCGTGTTTCGTCCATGAATATCCCAACATTTATTTGTCGGGGACAAATATGGATTCCCGTCAAAGCGTTTGCGGTAGAGGCGGACCAGGACTCTAATTACCGTGGCCGCGATGTACGGTGTGCTTCGGCCCACGGAAAATTAGAATCACGCCGTAGGGGGTGGCTATAGATTACACGTGTCCGATATTGAACCAATCACCGGCCATGGACACCGATTAATTTGCTTAATCCCGGATAGATTAGCCGAGGTGAACCGGAACAGTTTAGCGTCGCGATAATACCGGCTAACAATCTTAATCGAACCACGGTGTTTCGGACTTTCACCCCCGACCCCCTGCAACCCACCCCGCATTCATGTGCATATCTCTAAACAATAAATTGGATCTGGTATTCCAAGGCCGATTCGATACCCTGGAATTTCTCAGAGAATTGCCTGGACCCCGATGATTCGTGACCCACGTCGCTCTGTGTGTCATTTAGCCCGGTATTAATCTTTTAACATCGTTATTTCTTACTCATTCTACAAGACTATATTCTTAACTATAATTTACTTATCAATTATCATGAATTCGGGGCTGCGACCCCAGTCTGCGTCGTCGACCACCACTGTACCAGTTACTCGAAACCTGAAAATGGGAGGCTAACTTTTAGGAGGACCGGCACGAACTACACATTTTATAAATTTAAATGTCCATAGTTAAAGCTACAAAAAGTAGATGAAAATAATGATTTCAGGTGTTACTTTGCTTATCTCTTTAAAAAAATGATCCAGTGGATAATTATAAAAAATCGATGCACAAGCAGTGCAAAATCGCTCTAACATTTACTTTGTGCACGAAACAAGGTGTACTTTTAAGGGTAGCATTAACAGGTTGGTAGCCGTAATATTGTAAAAGAAGGGAAACGGGAAACTTTCAATCCTAATGTCGACAGTGCGTTGTCGACCACCACTGTACGAGTTACTTGAAACCTCCATAAAATGCAATTTCTTCTGGAAAAACGAAAAAGCTTTTTTCGATCTTCCCAGGCTGGAAATTACATCGGTTCGACGTACCGGGGAAAAATGAACGTCCCGGGGTGACGTCTTGCGCGTCACTGCTAGGGCACGAGATTCGGAATCTTTTAGGCGAGCCGTTTTCCATTAATCATGCACGGTTCGGTCGTCCCGATAAGCGATTCCGCGACGCGGCCGAACGTGTATTTCGGTGAAAGATGGAGAGGTGGACCTAACGTGGCAGAAATCCAGCTTGGTTTCGCATTAGACTTTCACGTGTCGCTGGCCAATCTAACGCGGACGATGTCCCTCAAACGCGAATGAATGATTCGTGGAGCGCCGGTGGCCAAGTGGTGCTTCGTTTTTAAGGCTCTCCTGGGAGATACGACGAAACTAAACTAGTTTCCCTGCTTGTTTTACCCTAGCGACACCCGCCTCGGATTAATCTAAATTAATGTTCGGCCTCGGCCTGACCCGCTCGAGTGTCGCCGGACCGATCAGCTTTTGACGCCTCGCGAACTATATGAACGGCTTCGGCGTTGTTGTCAATTCCATTAATTTTTCAGCTGCTCGATAACCTCCGCTCTAACCCTTCTAGCCACAATTAATTATTCAGGACAATTCAGGTATTAGTTGCGAATGGCAACAGCGACGAAATAATCTGCCGAACTGTCCCTAAGGAAACATAGGTCGCGTTATGTACAATTTCGTTGCAGGTTCCGAAATTTTTCCGCTTTTGAACAGTTTATTGTGCTGACTATTGAACTGTTCATCTTTCTTTAATAAAAGGCAATTGAATAGGAGTCTGGAAGAAAGGTCTATGTCAGGTTTCTTCAATTTTATAGACGCGCAATTAGGAGCTTATTTTAATTTAACATTTCATAAAACAAACCGTAACAAAAGTGTTTCAATTTTCAAGCTTTTCCGAACGAAGAAGGGCCTATGTAATTTCCAGCCGGTTTTTATTCTTGCGATTCACAATTCAGTTTATCTGTCGTAACTTATCTTCAGGATATTACGAATTTTTATTCGCGCCGCAAAGGTTCGATCATTTACAAATACGTTTCTCAAATTGCCTTCGAACATCCCGTGTATAAGACAGGGCCCGCTAGATAGCCTTACTGATGAGTCCTCTAGCGGGTCTAGGACGAAACACCTCCTTTCTTTAAAAAAAAACTGATTAAAACATTTTTAATAGCTAACGTGGTTCTCGAACCTGAAGATTGAAATCCGAATCCAGCGTTCAGTATCTCACAAATATGGCTAATTGTTGTTGTAAATGATCGAACCTTTGCGTCGCGAATAAAAATTCAGTTTAAAATTGTGCTCCCATTTAATTAGAACATTGTCGGTAAGCAAAATGCGTGCGAAAGCAAATCGTAGTCTCAGGAATCCAATTTTTCACCTTTCCGGCACGGCGTTCTTCCGCAGCTGTCTCTTCAGAAGGGCTGAAAGTTCGCAATACCAGTTCTCACTCGAAATAACGTTGCTGGGTACACGCGCGTTGTTTGTCTTTCGGCGGCGCAACGTGGCAATATCATGCAAGATTATGGTTAAGCGAAAACAGGGTGGTAGACTCGTAACATTCAATTTCGTGGGCCGACGGTGGTTTCACTCGTTTCACTCGTTTCGCTGGTTTCCCTCGTTCCGTTGGTTTCACTGGTTTCCGAGCGTGGGGAATGTCGTGTGCCCGGCCAAATTTCGCAATCAGACGTTCCCCGCGTGTAACCCTGGAAGATCCGAGCTGCTAGCTCGAAGGATTCGCGGAACATACTCGGCAAATAAACCACGTCGCTCTGAATATTGCGAGATTTAATATTTCGCCGCGCACGATCGCGTCCCCGGTCGTCGCGTCGTCTGATTGAAACTGCTTCGCCCTGCTCACCCGAAGCTTTGCACTCATACTTCGACCCCCACGAACTTCGACTTCCACTTCTTCAGGAATCTTCCTTTCTTTCCGTTATCTTTCCTGATCCTTTTACAATTTCGAGAATATTAGGTCTCGGCACTTGCTCTGCGAAGTCGCTGGAAATCGTAGACGGCTTTCAGGAAATTTGAAAAATCCCGGAAAAGATGTTAGGCGAAATAATCAAAAGTCAGAAACAAATTTCTTTTTGGGTTGATCAACGGGGCGAAGACATTCTTTGAAAATTTATAACTATCAATTCCACCCCTTTTATAATAACGATTAAAAATAGCATACATTTGGTACTTCATACATGAATTTTTCGAAATTAGGTATAGTCCTGTTAGCAGAACAGAAAACATAGCAGTTCCGACAGAAGAGACTCCGCAAAATAAAGCAATAATTTTTCTGGCACCGATTCCCGTTCAGCGAAATAGAAATCTGGATGTCTGACGTATGTATAAATATTTATAAACCATAAACCCTTTTGGCTAGGAAGCTTCATAAATTTTACAACATAGCTACGTAAAGTATCGCCCTAAATCCGGATAGTGAAACACTCAAATACGATGGATCTCTATAGTCCAAGCGAACGTAGAAGAATGTAATACAAAATTAAAGTCTTCCTCTGTGTACAGAAACAAATAAAATAATCTACAACTTGGTAATCGATAAATGTTTTCAGATAAAAAAATTATAAGGCAGTTTATAAAATTTACGACTTTAAGTACGAAAGTATTTTTTGGACTACAGCTTTCGAGAAAAAGAATTGCGAGAGGTCACTTTCTGTCGACGGACATCTTGATTCAGAAAAGAGTGGAATGCTGGTCGACGGTGTTGTTTACGAAGTCATCGAGATTAACAATAAGATGGCCTCGATATCCAGCTCACGTCGTTGATCTCGTCGGTCACGGATTCGCGAACGAAGAAAATCGTCGGCGACGACATTCAAGAGGAAGCGATTACGTATTCTATCCCGACGACGCCCACGCCTTTCCATAGCGTTGCGTCGCGTCGGCTCGTTCTATTCTCCCGTTCATTCACTTTCCCGTCGCAAACCTTTGTCGGGCATCGTGTCGCTGGCTTGTCCGTTCGGTATTAAGCTATGAAAACCCCGTGAACAAGAGGACTCGTCGTTCGCCCCGACGGCGGCGACGTGTTTGCGACTCGATTTCACGCTCGGCGTCGACCGGAAAGGAATTAAGGTCACGTTTATTAGTTTCGTGATTCCGCGCGGAATATTGCCTCTGCGACGCATTCCTCCTTCGTATTTTTTGACGTCATTGATTCGCCAGGTTTTAATAGGCTTTTTATCTTATTTATCTTCATCTTTTATTTTTATGGTCCCTTTATCTCGGTGTATCATATTTGTTCTTTTTTCTCATTAAGCTATAAAACCCCACACAGGCTTATTTGCAGCATGCGCATAACATTACGAATATTTTCCACTTGGTTTAAAGCAAGAAATAAATAAATAAATAAATTACGAAGATTTTTGCAAATAATTTTTTTGTCAGATCAGAAGTGAAAGAAATGCATAAGCGACGTTATGCTATGCGAAATGGCGAGATATCATACAAGGCAGCGCAAATCTAGACAATGCAGTCTAGTATATTGCAAGACAGCATAGCGTAACACAATGTAATACAACACGACAAATTACAAGGGAAAACACGTTGCAAGTTAATGCAACGGAACGTACAATAAACTATAAGGGTATATACTTTAATGCAACAAAACATAGCATATATTATAACACAATATAATATCGCATAATACAATGTAACACGACGGAATACATTGTCATGTAACACGCTATAACATGCTGGAATATTGTACAAGACACTGCAACGGAAGACGACAAAATATCAGACAATCAAATATCACAACAATATAAAATAACACGACACAGTACACCAGAGTGGATTACAATAAAAGATACATTACTATGGAGTACAACGGAATGCGACGCGACGCGGGTCGATGCAATTTTATTAAAAACATTTGTAGATCGAAACGTTTATACGAGAACACGCGAGCCAGGATAAATATTATTTCTAAAATATTGGAAGTATTCATGTAGGAAATGTAATTGAATTTCAACCGGGTATGAAATTATTCCGCGGTGAAAATGTAAATTTCCGCGGATATCATCGGTTCACTTATATTAGACTTATTAAATATTGTGGTTTAACATGGACGGAGATTTGTCGCGTTATAATCAACGAGAATTCCTGCAAGCTCGAATGCAATCAGCCTTACGCAGTTCATGTCGTCGCGGATCAGACGGAGAATCTAATAGGACGCGGGATCGTAATTCATTTCACAGTCTCTTTCTCATTCGCACACACTTTCTGGTTAAAGAACCGAGCTTTAGTAACTTCGTCAACCGACACGGAGATGCGACGAGAAAATTATTTACCGCGTTCCACGGAAGCGCTTCTTGTCGGGCGATAATAAAGCGTTTGGTAACTCGATCACTATTGATCGCCTTCAATTTCCGTTAACATCTTCGGCTTGCTAGCGAGATCGATAGTGGGCCGCACTTTCGGCTCGTCCGATGAACTTTGTACCTTGATGTCACCTCGTGGCTTTGGGACATTAGCATTCTTTACGGATCTCTTGACAAGTCTTCACGAGACAACCATTTTGCTTCATAATTTAATAATAGAAGAATATACGAGAAAATTGAGGAAGCTGTACAAAAATATGAGTAACACGATGTACAAAAATATTACTGCACGGAGAATAGAAATATTAGGTGTACAAATTAATTTGTAGCTTATCATCAAGCTTGTATTATTTTAGCTGAGAAGTTTTATTCAACAATGCTAAGTACGATGCTAACTGGCTTCAGAACATTAGAGTTCTGTATAGATTTGTTGAATTTTCAACAATCTCATTTCAATACGTTATTAAAAATCTTAATCACACATAAGCAAGTGAGTGAAAAATTATGAATATATTTTTCTCTTATATTTAAACATTTAATAGTTAATACTTTTGAAAATTGTATGTTTTTGGGGTTTTTTTCTTACAGACGCAATTTTAAGTTAATCTTGAAAATGGTCCAAAACAGTGACCGAAACGTTGATTATTTAAAATAATCAGTAAAACTGCTTAGTTAAGTTTGTTTTTTACGATCGAACCGTAGTGTCGAGATCATTTAACAATTGTTATTAGCAATGATACGATCGATATAAGGAGTTTAGTTATTAAAAATGGAAGAAACCCGGGAATAGTTTTCGAAGTTGCCGAAGTGGTCTACTATTCGAGGTATCTAAAACGGGGCGATAATACTCCTCATGTTTGGATCACTTTTGTGGACGACGAAAGACAAAAAAGCGGGGACAGAAACGTCTGTCAGAAGCGAGTGGGATCGCTCGTGTTTAGATCGCGATCGGATAAAAAGGGAGAAAGGGGATCAGGAACAGGTAGTGTTCAGTCGGCCGGCGAAAAAGCTGGATTATGCAAATCCTATGAAGCTGTGGTAAGCTTGAAGGTGATGAGCTCGCGGGGAAAGTGGTTTCGCGGATGGGGAAACGGCGGTATGGGTCTACCGGAACACTTAATGAAATCCGACGGAGTCAACTCGATCTAAACTGTTAACACGGCTCTGTTAAAAATGCGCACGGGATAATGGAAGGATTTACGAGTGCTTCAATATAGCAGTGGACGGATGTCCTGCGGTGGGACCGAGGATCTGGGATTATTTTCCTCTCGAAACTGGTGAGCCCATTAGCAACTTTCCTTTTCGAAAGGAGCAGATCAAATTCACTTGAAACAATTATTTTTTCTAACTTATGGAGAAGGCTGTATGTACAGTCTTCCGCGAAATCTGGGCGAGTGTACTTTCGCGAGGAAAGTGAAATGAACCGGTAAACTTTTTCCTTGCGAGGAACGAGGAGTTTACGACATCGGGAGTAATTATTGACAGCTAGAAATCGCTCGTTTCGCGAACATTAACTTTCAGTGTCTAATTTTACAGTTAGATTCCGAGTAGGACACTGTCAATAACACCCCCAGGCTAGAAAATGAATACCAGCGTAACTGTATGTAGATTTACTTAGACTCACAGTCTTGCGAGATGCAACCAAATAAAATTCGCAGTCTTACCACATTGATTAGATACTGCTCCCAGAGAGCAACTAAATGCCAATCAACTAAATTTACGTTCACGTACACTAGCAATCTCCGACCAATTAATTTAATCACGTTCGAGCACGTTAAATTTTGATTGCTACGTGGTTACTGCACAGCCAGCCCGTATTCTAATTTACCAACTATACTCGATATTATTAAGTCAGCGTGTTCCTCGGTCTATATATGCTCGACGATCGAGTTAGACCGCAGGATTAGTCGAGAGTATGTCGGGATAACGCCAATCTGATCAAATTATAATCAATGTAGTCGTCTGAGGCCGTCTGCGCACCGTGTGCCCAATTGACAATTTAATAATCCTTCCGTTTGGTTTCGCAATTCTGTTTCAGTGCTCTCTCCCTCTTGGGATCACGTTTCGAAGAGCCATAGGCGAGTAAGACCCGTAAACGCTTCGGAATCCCGAAGAGTTTCGGGATCCCGAACGGTTTCGGGGTCCCGAAGAATTTCGGGAACCCGAAACGTATCGCACTTTCGGGAACCCGACCCGTCTCGGCCGAGATTTCCCGACCCGTCCCGAACCCGAGAAATCCGGGTTCTCGCACAAGCCTGGAATTAGAGCTCGGACTTTTATCCGGGTACCCGGGTATCTCATAAGACATAGGTCATAAATGATTTTGTGCAATTTAAAACAATAATGAAATTAAAAGAACATTGATATATTAATTTAAATTTATTAAAATCGTTCAAGAGAATAAGTAATCGTAATATCACGTCTGCTTTTTCCTATTGATGCAAACGATTTTTATTTTGCATAAAGATCCGCAGTGCATTCATGAGATACCCGGCTAATTTTTGTTTACCCGGGTATCTTACGGGTAACCCGGGTATCCGGGTACCTCATAAGTCACAGCTCTAATTAGGATATTGTTAAATTTTTCTTTTCCTTTACCGTTTTATATTTCACCCAGCCAATTTCTTCAGAAATGCATAAAAATCTAGTCTAGCGATTATACACAGTGGGGCGAGCGGTAAGCTAAATGACAGATTTGTTTAAATGGGAAAAAATCGCGAAATGCAGCAGCGTGACGCGCTTGAGAATTCCCACATTTAGAGATCTCGGTTCTCGAACGAGTTTCAATAAGTTAATGTCGTTCTCGCGAAAGAATAATTCTCTGCACCCTCCTCGGGGATCAGCTCCATTAGCGAATAGAATTCCGCAGGGTCTGGATTGGAGGCTGTGCAAAAGCGATATCCCTGGTTTCCTTGATCCGTTCGCCGTAGCCCGCAGAACGATCGTAATTACGCAACAACGCCGGAGAACCTAAACTTTTCGTTTTCGCGCGGGAACGACGGCGACGCCGGAAGAAATGGAAAGAAGAAATTGCGTTTCCGTTTCATAAATGCAATTTAATTACGCCGGCCGCTGGAGATGGCCGGGTAACGAACGAGTGGCGAACCATTAGACGTCCGAGAGCCCTCTCTCCCCGTTCTCGCTCCCTTTCCCCGGTTTTCCGGGGCCGCGCGCGCTATTGCGGCAAATAAATTCTCCAAGGGATGGATGGCGAGGAGTTTACGACGACGTTGAGCGCCGCGGCGCCCACACTCTCCCGCGTCCGCGTGAAAATACACGGCCGGTGACGAACGGGATACCTACAGAAATCCGTTCTGATCCCCGGACTGGTTATCATGCGGCTTAAGGCGGCTCTACCGCGTGCCCAGGCCAGTTACTAAATTACTATCGTCCACGGCAAATGGACCATACGCCGGGAACCAGCGCGAACCGAGTTCTCGCCTGATCGACGCAGCCTTTGACCCCCAAACGAACCCTTTGCACCCTTGTTGCCGTCGTCGATCAAATTATTCCTCCGCTCGACGATACTATAGTACAATATCAAGTACACTTAACTACATAATAATTATGTTTCAATAAGAGCTATACAGCAGAAATAGATCTCAGTTGAGATTTGATATGCTTAATAAAAAGCAACGAGAACTAATGAAATTGAAGAATCATAGTTGGTAGGTCGAAAAAAAGGCGTCTACCTGGAAAGTATTCCTAACTTAATGAAATTTTAACACGTCACTTAGGGGTACTCTGGGGTGTCGAATCTGAGTTTTCGACCTCGAGGATCCTGCGCTAACTTGGAGAAGGGGAATAACCACAATTTTTATTACCTTGTTTTGATTTTTCGTCTATTACAAAAACTGTGGGTCCTAAGAACTCTTAATTTTTGGAAAGAGCATTAAATTTCCTTCAGATTTTACTGTTCAAACGTATTTTTTGACCCAATAAGCACCGAGAGACAGGCGTTCAAATTTAGGAAATTAAGTGGCAACTAAAGAATATAGGGAAAGAGCAAATTACACTGTCCAACAACAAAAATATTTCCATATATAACTGTTGGGTGTATTTTATACAGTTTTTGACTTTGAACAAATATTGTGATGTTATCATATAAGATATTGTATTGTTCTTCTTGTTCTTTTCTTGTAATTCTTAATGTCCTAAAGAAGAAGAAACTTGTTAACTATTTTACGCCTATGCAGGGTGGTCCGAGCAACCGAATGTCAAAGTCATTTCAAGGACATGCTATTATACATATTTGAATGTACTTTTCGATCGGTTACATGATGCAATCAAAAGAACACGTTATTATGTGTCAAAAAACAGTGATGACCTTGGTACGTCCAAAAAATGACCTTCGGAAGAAAATATTTTGATGTTATTATATAAAATATTGTATTATTCTTTACAGCAATAGATTCTGTACACTTTCCCGAATCCTGCGATGTTCAATAGTAATACGTTGTGATCTTTAAAAGCAAGCGATTTATTCAGCTGACCTATTTATAGTCCCCCACTTATATGAAGGCGGACTCTTTACCACGTGTTAGGACCAAATACCGCACTGCGTGTCGTAGCGTTGCATCGTTGCATCGATACGCGGCTCGTTCTTCTGGCTGTTATTCATCCACGGGACGGTGAGACAACGCGTGCACACGCTGCACTCGGTGCACACGCGACCGTCTTTTCCACCGTCTTTCGGCGAGAACCAGCAGCTGTATCCTGGTCACGTCGGTCCGAAATTCTCGACGGGGAACGGGACTGAAATTTGTCGCGGCAGCCAGTTCGAATGTTTATTCAATTTTCAAGCCGGAGCACGCGCGCGCACACGTTGCACCGCTGGAAAAGCGACCGAGTTTTCTCGAATTAACTTGATTCCGCGAGAAGGGTATACACCCTTCGGAAAATGGATTCCTGGCGTGACGTACGGTTCTCATGCTGGGGGGGAAACTGATCCGTGACGTCCCTTGGTCACTGTGCAATTTTTCTTCCCGCGGCTGAGTGGAACGAGAAAGATTCTCGGAATTGATTATTGTTGTTCATTTTTCTTCCCAGACATTTCTGCACGATGCAGTAACAAAATTGAAGACAGGTTTTTTCGAAGAAATCCTCCAATTCAAAAGTCCTTAAAACTTTTTTGCTCTTTACAGAAACCTCAGGAGAAACTTAACTCTTAATTGCTGTGCCATTATTCAAAATAGTGTTTACGTTATTAAACACGTCGGTTCCTAACCAATGCAAATGGGCTAAGGTTAAGGATAGGGTTAAATGGTTAAGGGTAGGGTTAGGATAAGATAAGAGCGGCGCGTAGGGGAGCGAAGGGGAAAAAGGGAGATTGTGTAAAAGAAATGTAACTCTGAGGGGAATTATTATTAAAATATAATATCGATTTTTAATTTTTTATTACCTTTGGAATATGATATATATCTGTTAGTTAAAAGGGTAGTTAGTTAATAGGATGGTTCTATATGTTTGTGTAGGGTGATTCCTGCCAGATATGATCTTGAACACCTGTTCATCATCCGTAACAGAATTAAAAAGGTCATATAAAATAGAATTTCTAGGTCGGAAAAAGATGTTTACTTTTCCAGTTAAAATAGCTTCGACCACAAAGGGTTAATGTACGTGTAGCATTAGATGAAATTTCTGCTAGGTCCGACAATATTTTTGGAGTCCATAGACTCATCTCTTTCCAGCTCTCAAAAATAGGAACTTCTATCTTTCCACCCACGTTCTGTCGGAAAGGAATCGAGTTCGAAGTTCGTTCAGTTTCATCGGCGACAACGATCGCGTGTCTAAAGTTCCAGCTGGGTAATACAACGTCGAACCGTTCGACGGTCCCCCGAACAAAGACGGAGCATCCGAAGTCGCGTTCCGCCCAGTTTTCAATTATCGTTGACTGGCAAGAAGCACGAGCCGCTGGGAAACGCTGATTCGCCGGGTTTTCGGTGGCGATTTCTGCGCGCGATGTGATCTCGGGGATATTGAATTGTGTTTGAGCTGTGAACGAAAGGTTGGCGGAAAATTATTAATAAGAATGATTTTCTTGAATATTTCCCGAAATTTGCATTATTGTCTTCAAAGTACTCTTTTTTAACACGCCGTGAAAATTTCATTATTCAAAGAAAAACTAATTTTCTAAACCCATTTCCTCTCTCTAACGCGATCTTGGATTGTAATAAAATTGAAGATTTTTTAACAAGAATACCTCCACTCTTTATAAGTCGTGGGGATCTTGATGGCTCCGTGATGGGGGTCGAAATGGACCCGAACCATGCCATCAAAGTGTTATTATCCCGACGGAAGTAACCCGAATCGAGATCCTCTTGAAGCGCGATTAATTCTCGGGTCGGTGAGTTTATTTTTGCGGCGATGGTCGAGCGGCCGATCCTCGATGGAAACGCGATTATCTCCAGCGATTTTGTAACCTTCCGGCCTGTCGGTGGACGTGGTCCCGGTAATTGAATGCATTTCGCCGCCTTTTCGATTTTCATTACGTCGAAATGAACTGTTCCGCCGGTGACAAGTTAATCCCGCAATAGCGCGTCCATTTTCCGCGGCGTTAAATGGCGTTCCCGTGTATACCGGATGCGGAACCATTTTGTACTAATATTGTCTTCGCGTTCGACGATCGATTGGAAATATTCATTACGCCTCGCTGTCGTTTAATGTGCGGCAAATACGCCCGGAACGGATCCTTTCGATTTGAGCCTCTTAAGTGGTTATTCTGATTTTCAATGCCGTTTTTGCATAAATTTTTAGGAATTCTTTTCCGAAAAACTATTCTACCTTTTGCTTCGGTACGTGAGAATAAACGAAATTACGCGGGTGTAGTGTTGAAAAACATACGACTGTTTAGTCAATTATTCAACAGCTATTGAAAATAACGCTTCTATATTAAATAAATATAGGATGTAATTTATTTTCCACTTACAATTAATTTATTTTCCAATTACAAAAAGATAAGTGAATAGAAGAAACAAGAACGTCACGTCGTTTGCGTGGTCAGAAAAAATTTTTTTTAAGTAATTTCTTGTATTATATCTTGTATTATCATTTATTATCATGTATATATGTATATATAGAACCTGAAGAATTTTAAAGCCTCCTTTACTTTTCAACAATAGCAATTGCTACTTCAATAATACTCAAACAAGTTACCTCAAGAATCTCTTCTTATTATCCATAAAGAATATGAACTACATCACAATTGTAAATAAATGAATGCGTTTTGGTCTGTTTTTTAAACGACGAATAGTATCAGAGATTTACTAATTGAAGATATGGATCTATTACTATCTTGCGGGGTGTAGCATCGCCGACAGTATCAGACACCAAGCCAGAATTCGCCAGAACCATCTATTGTGAGAATTTATCATGCGTCACGAGGGAGACTATCCGCGTGTTCATTCCTTTTCGGTCAGCTCTCCCTACCCAGGGACCACTCTTCTACCGTCGATCGCTAACAAGCCGAACTCCATCCAGGATTTGTGTGATAATTGGCAAAGTTCGGGTTCGATTTTGCCTTCGAAAGCTATCGGAACTTTCGAACAATGCGGGGACAAAAAATGTCCCATAACCACGCGAGTTTACCGCCGGGATAACGATCCATAGATCGCGAGCAAGAAACGGGAGAGGGACGAAGAAACCTCTCTGACGATGGAAGTTGAAAATGCTGGGTCAACATCTGGTTACAAAATGTTTTCAATAGATTTATATTTACGTAAATTTCAATTGTTCTGATCATTCGTAAACTGCAGATGCTTCAGAAAATAAATGATTTTATAGTTAAATCTGGAGAAATTATTCCTATAAATTGTGTGGTTTACAAATTTACAACGATATTTTACCATTCATAAGCTGTGGATGCTTAATTCGAATTTTACAGTATTCAGAAAGCATAGTTGAACACAGAAGTTCCTAAGTCTGCGAAAAAAATCTTGGATTTCGATATTCTCAATTTCGAAACATCTTTTACTGGCTATACACGAGGATTCTCGATGCAGCCTCTAAAAGCGTCCCCTCGTCGAGTTCTCTTATAAACGTCTGCCGTGCCATAACTAAATCAGAAAGATTGTATTGATCTTATAGCCAGGCTGTATCCAGGAAATCAGAGCAATTCCGTCGAACGAGTATAGAGATTGCTCGCTCCAGTAATCCCTGGAATCCTGAGCAATTCTTGCAAATGACTATCGAGTTTGCGGAGCGTTGTTCACTTCTTTCCCGAGAATATGCCGTCGACCCTCATACATTACAGAAATCCTGCGCCCTAAAAATGGTTACACCGTGAAAACCGTGAATCTACTTCGAGGTGCGAAGAAACCACCGCGAATCTCCGTTGTTCATTCAGGGGGAACACGTCATATTGTATCGGCCAGAATATTATTGATTCGCGGGGATGAAAAATGTTGAAAGGTTCGATTGCGCGAAAAAAGGAAATAGGCTGATGGGAAATTGGATCAGCCATCGAGCAACAGAGACTCATCTCTTATCAGGAAATTGCTTTGATCGCAAAGCTAGCCCGGCCTGTCCCTTTCCTTCTGATTCGCGCAAAGTAAACATGGCCGTTCTGTCGTTTACATCGATAAAGCTTTACTCTCGGGTTGATTGGATTTTCCCGTGGGTCTTCGTCTATTGTCAAGGAACCGGGAGGTCAAGCGTAATGAACCGTCGCACGTCATCCGCGCAAAACATTGCGATCTTTGAGTTGTCCGTCTCTTTCTCCTGTCGCTGACGTTCGGCGAGATGGCTCAACTTCATTCGCGAATTCTATTATCTTCGATTCTATTTTGTTGTCAGACACACTGATTGTCAGGCGACGCGTTGTTAATCTTGTTTCTTGATTGCAAAAATTCGATCAATTATTCAGTTCTAACAACAATTCGTGGAGGTTTTATTTTCGCTTTTGTTCCGAATCAATTTACCTCATTCTTTAAAAATTGTCCGTTAATAGATATTTTTGCTAAAGAAAAAGAAAGGTCATTCTTTGTGTCCTATTTTATTGTCATACAAAACCTAGTGATTTGGTAGTAGATATATATTATTTTTGATCGGCCGTACGTATATTTTAGTAGATTCGCCCCTGCCTTTCCCCAAGATTAAATCCTAGTTGCGCTACTGTATCCTGCAGAAAAGACACGGTAGAAAGAGACAGAAAAAAAAATCTTAGAAGAAATCTTCTTGCTCAACAACAACGCGCGACCTCACACTGTAAACATCGTCAAAACCGACATCCAAGCACTCGATTGGGAGGTTCTCCCGGTTCCGCCGCGCTATACTCTCCGGATCTTGCGCCAACCGACTAACCTTTTTCGCTTGCTTTCAAAATCAAATTAGAGGAGTTACTTTCGACAATAATGAAGAACTCAAAAACTGACTCAACAACTTCTCAGAGTCCAGGCCGGGCAAACAGGCACAGTAACTGGTCGAAAGATGGAAGGTGGTCGTAAACAATGACGCAGAATACATAATTGATAATCTATTGCTGTAATTGCTATAATATTCTATAAAATGAATTAATGAAAAAACCCTACGGACTTACGTTACAAGCCAATACATGCAACACGGGTAGAACGATATTTCATTTAGCTTTACAAAGGATTTAGTGAGACTGTTACATAGCTGTGCAAAACCCGTAGTTCATACAATCTCCTGTGAATACATGGGTAATAACCCATCTGCCTTAAATACCTCAAAGACAACAATAATATATCTCAGTGTTCAATAGGTTCAGTGATCGATGGCCTGAATTTCTCCCGCAATTAGCCTAGCAAATGCGTCGGCCGCCTAAGTGGGCCACCGGAATGGCACAGTAAAACAAACATGTCCAACGAGAAGGTCCCAGGAAGCTAGCAATTCTCTCTTCCGCAACCGGTGTCTGGGTTGAGCGATAACTAAAGGGAATCCAAAGCAAGTGGCTGACATCTATCTCTCTCTGCGGTGTCTTTTGTTGTCCCAGTGATCACGGAGAGGAGAGTCCTCTCGGACTCTTTCCTCTCCTCCGACAGTTATCCTTCGTTAGCGAGCTGAACAGCCCTTGAGGAGGGTCTGAGCGTTTAAGGAGACCGGGGACGGTGACTTACGTCGCCGGATTCGTTGGGCAATTATCCGGCAGATCGATATATTTGGCGTCAGGTGGCCTTATTAATGTTTCGTCGTTGCAGGGCCAACCTGGACCGAGCCGAAAGCTGTATGCTCAGGAAACCAGGAATCCGGTAATACGGTAATCACGGTGCCCGGCACGTATGGCTTGTAATAAAGAAAACTGCGGGCCTCGTCGGGCTCGAGTGCTTCCCTCCCAGCGCTGCACAATAACTGGAAATCAACGGCTGCGAGGAGTGCTCGCAAAATCGACGACATAAAGGATACCTCGCTCCGTAAACATTGCAGGTTTTCCTATTTCTCGAAATTGCAGTTATCGCGGGACATCGACTAAATCGGCTGAGTTGATTCGCCCCGAAGAGAGATTGGAGAAGAGACGACAAAGGGAGGACTTCCGGTGGTTGCTCGATAGACGCGGCCTGCACGACTCTGCCGAGACGCCAACTGATTATTGTATCGTTGGAATAGCTACGTGCGATTTGATGTTTGCGGGAACACTGTCTCGAAAATTTCTATGACGGCTTTTAGAGATTCCGCCCGAACAGTAATGTTATGTATTGAAAGGACACTGATTCACTTTTAGACATTTAATATATGATTCACATTTGGTGTACTCGTCTATACATCGCTCTGTATGTTCTCATATTCGACTCTCATCTACGACTTTCATTCTCTGTACGTGCGTCGCGAATCCCGTATTGTCACACGTGACTAGATCCGCACCACACACACCCACCCAGTGCTTAACACGCACCCAATGTTTCTAAAAAGAAGGTTTCCCTTAAGAAATTAACATTTCTGCAAATTTTCAATATCATATTCGTAATAAGCACGTGAAAATACGTAAGAATCTAGAGTATATTTTAGAAACAGTGGGTGCGTGTTAAGCACTGGATGGGTGTGTGTGGTGTCAGTCTGGCCCTTTCCGCTACCCTGTTTTATCTCTTATCTCTACAGCGTCAAAATGTAAACAAACGCCGCACCGAAACAGGTCTCCGTTCCAGCGGAGCGTTCAGGAATACGAAAAACTCAATACAGTATTCGCGATAGTTTTTTGCAAATATCTCGAAAACTAAAAGCTACCCCCCTATATTGGAAAAGGAAAAAGCTATTCAGAATGTGTTGCTGCATAGCATATTTAAATTTCATCAAAATCGGAGAGGGCAATACTTTTCTATATAATTACTCACCTTTATATTTTAACGCCGTCGGAAGCGCGATCTGGTGTACTCATATCTAACAAGTAAGAAATTTCAACGAAACGACTCGTGTTTAAAGCTGAACGAACTACAGTTACTTAAGTTTACTATGTCAGTATTGAGATGATAAAAGTAGGCTTGTCGAAGTCTTTTCGTCTTACATTCGCACGCCTTGTTTACCGCGGTCCTTGCTCTCTGCTTTGCAAATAATCAGTATCTTAACCACGTACCAGGTTTCTCGACGTCGCGTTCCAAATTCCGAAGAATTTCGCGCGATTCAAATACTCGTTTATTCGATGTTCGTCTCGATCAAGCTCCCTTTGTCATACAAATAACTACGAGTGCGCGAAGAAGATCGAGCACCACGAGTGTCGGGACCCCGACGAACGAAAGTTGCTCAGTCGAGAACGCTGCGCTGCGTGATGCACACGAAATTTCTGCGTGGTGAAATGCCGCGGAGTTTTGACGCGTGGCTGTCAGGAAAATCTGTTTTCAACTATTCCGGCTCGGATGGTTGCTGAGAATCAATTTTAGAGGCGAGTCGAACTGAATTGAAGACGGGTTAAAGTATTCAGAGAGAAGTTCGGTGCTGTAGGTGAGTGTTTAGGCATAACCTCGCGCAGTCATCTAGTACTTATTGTTGAGGGGTTACGTGTAAATAATTATATACGTGGACGGTGGAAGAAATATATTTTAATGTAGGAAGACCACGGCGGAGGTGTCTACAGAACGGGCGCACGATTAGAACTAAACCCCTAAACTGAAGGGAGGACCGCATCTTATAAAATTAAGGGGGACCAGATATTTCCCAATATACCTAGATGTTGAGTTTTCGCATAGTAAAGTAAAAGGCCAGATGTTTTACCTTGACACTTATCAGTGCTTCATCTCAAAGATGCATTCGCGGTGCAAAACTATGTGCACCACAAAATGATCATAGCGAAACTGCTCGGGATTAATTCAGTTCATCCGCTATCAGGAAATTTCTCTGGCTTTTTTGCTAGGTCCATGCACCCGATTCCCTCGTTGGCGACAGTCGTTTTGATCCGAATTCCTGTCGGCGTGCAAATAATCAGTCGCCGGCCGGAACTGTTAACTAACCTAGCCCGCGGACCGTGTCTACGGGGAATCGTCTAGGAAATGCCGGTATCAAGTTTAATTGCATCGACGCGCCACGCTCGAACACCCTAGGGGTTGCTGGAGGATGGTGGTCGGGGTTGGGATAGCAAGAAGCCGAGAATAAAGTAACCCGATTTACGTGCCGGTAAACTGCGATCCGATAACGACGATAACCGAACAGTTCCGCTATTTTTGAAGTCGCAATTCCGCCAGAGGGGTGGTTCCAGGGTGGTACCGATCGGGATCGGTCGTCGAGTTACGGGGAGGGGGGATGTTAAGGTAACGGGGCTAAGTAGGTCCGTGCACGACGACGATCATACTTCCACCTCGATCGTCCCACGAATTGCCGATGTTTTTCGCTCGGAATAATTCTATACCGGAGATCCGCGGCTACAACCGGTGTTATTACTTGCTACGATCTGCTAAATCACTGGCGAATACGTGGGATTATTGAGGAAGCGACTCAGAGTAATCGCGATTCCCGATACTACGCTATTTCCTCGGTAATGTCGATCTTACGGTTTACGCTTGGCCAAAAACGCCTACGGTACATTAACCTCTCAACTGAATGGCTTTTCGATTAGTAATAAAAACTAGGTAATTATTATTTATTTATTTAGTGCTTTAAACCAGATGTGGTTTATATAGCATATTCAATACATGAATTCCATTATCGTATTACATAATGCTTAATGCGTCTCTTAGCTTAGCTTAACTTAACAGTAATTTTTTTTTATTAAAAAAAAATTGATTCAATCAATTAAATTTTTAGTGCACAACGCTTAATAAAATCAAAAATGATTAACAGACCTGTAATATCTGGACCACATAGGAAGCATCTTATACAGGTTGGAAGACAGTAAGGACTAGACTAGGTAATATAAATTTCATATGTTTCAGTCTTGATTTCAGTTTCCTTTTAATTATAATATACGATGCAGAAAAAACCTTGTCCGAATGGAACTGATATCCAAAAGTTGGGACTGTACGTTGCAATTCCAGACCCCTTCCAGTCCGTAGTCGTTGATTCTCGAAATGTCCGATTCCTGAGAGTTCCGTGTATTTCCAACCGTTGAATTTTGTGCTCGTTCTACTAGATCGTTGCACAATTTCGTACTTCGTGCGCTCGTTCGCGCTACTAAATTAATAGTGAACTTCCATCCTAATTTCCAGTCGGATGACTCATTTTCCAGACGCAAATCCCGCTTTGCTACTTGCTCGGATCTTACGGAGCATGCTCCCGTCTTTCGCGTTAAGGTGAAGCGTTTTTAATCCGAAGAAATGGTTTTGTGTGGCATTATAAAAATAGTGGTCCCAGCAGCCGTTGTTTCAACGACGCTCGTTCCTTTCTGATTAGTGTTTCCTAATTGCGTCGTAGAGCGTGCGCGCAGCGAGAACGTTTAAGTAAATAAGTGCACAGTCTCGGAATAAGGTCAACGCGTTCCTTGTCCGTTCTTGCGGAACGAGAATTAATGTTTGCCTCACCTGGTGCGACGAGATGGATGCTGGTTTACAAAGCTTTATCAAATCGACGTTATTTACCGTTCGAGAGGAAAGTTACGCGCGGTGGAAACAAGGCAAGCCCGTTAACCGGGAACTTTGGTATCGGCCGGGACCCGATAGCGAAACAGTCGAACTCACACTCGAAGCAATCAATTCGAGTCACCGGGAACAATGTCTTCTGCTACCCGCGCCGATTAGATCCACTCCAGCGGCGCTTAATCTCGAAATCGAGGTCCCTCGATAGGGTTTCGATCCCCGATACTTCTATTTCATTTCTGTTTATTAGTGCATTTAATCTACCGGCCTACGCGGACACGTACGACCAACCAGCGCTTAATTATCCTAGAGGAACATAGATCAATCTATCGCTGGCCGAGTCTGATGCAGCCCACGCCTGACACCAAGTGCAACGTTGGACGAACTTCGTGCGGTTCAAGATTTATGCCATTCAGACACGACGCAATTCAAGCACACCGTAGTTCCAACTAAACACGATTTAAATTTGGTAAGGGCTCAACTTTCACACAATTCAAATCTAACACGGTTCAAGAATAATACGATTCAATACAGCACGAATCCAGGTTCCAACCTAATGCAATTCAAACCAAAGGCGATTTAAACGCAATATAAATCGAATATGTAATTAAATCCTAGCCTGACATAATTCAAATCTAACAAGGTCAAACCTAACGCGAGGCAATATAGCACAAATCCAGATTCACTGCAGTTCAAACATAATGCAACCCAAACATAAGCCGATTTAATTACTATATATATCCAAAATTGATGTAGTGCAAATCCATCGTGATTCAATACAGCACAAACGTAGCGCAACCCAACTCAACCCAAACCTCGTTCAATAATAATAGTAATAATAATAATAAAAATTCTTTTAAGCAAAGCAGTGATTCCATATCTCCAACACACTCGAACACGTTGGTGAAATAAATCGTGGATTGTTATTCCTAGTAAAACGAGTGAATAATATTCATATTTGTGTGACTCGATTGCATTATTTCCCGGCAAGTCAGGCTCGATATTACGGAGCACCGAGGGATTTACGGAACCCGGACCGTTTCCTCCAATGAATATCGAAATAAAAAGGCAGAGTTGTCTTTTATTGGAAGATTCATGGAGTATAACGACGTACCGGGAAAAGAATGTCTAGTATCCGTGAACCGTTACGAATTTCTCCGCCGAGTTTGTTCGTTTAATAGGTTTCAGGACCGTTTCCGAGTGGAAAATGGAAATGTATCCCGTTTCGATTTTCGAAGCAATAAGCAAACTTGATTACGTTTTCCTTCTGACGACGGGCTCTTTCACTTGCCGTCGGAAAAGGCTGCGAACGAGGAGAGAACGACACCTGGTTACGGGATGATTGCGCATCTATCAAGATCTTTTTAGAAAACCGTCGCGGCAGAAACAGGTTCGTGGAAGACCGATGGCAAATTAAACTTTCCGCGAACTTCCGCGGAAGATTTTCTTCGCAGGTTTATCGATCGTTGCGGGCCGTTACCTTTAGAATCTTTGTACAACCGGGGCACTCAGAGAATTACATAAATACATTCATTTCGAGCTTATTATAATTCCTTTCCTTAGACGTACGCAGTTATGTTCGTATTAAAATGCCTTTGCTATTATCTTTCATGAAACAGATTTTGTAATTCCATCTATAAAATCGCGAACGATTTAAAATTTACACGGTACAATTATTTCGAACAGAATCTATGTGGCACCAATATGTGCTATTAAATACATGATCTTCAATTAATTTTTCATATCGCGTCCAAACGATCGTTCACAAATATTTGGTCGCTTCGTCGAACAAATGTTTATAACGTCAATAAACACTTTCAATTTAATTGCACAATCGTTTCGCGATTCATCGAATTAGTGTCGTTGTTTTCGTTGCAAAATGTCCGAAATAGTCTTTAAATACGTTTATATTTATTTGCGATTTGGGTTGGTTCACATTTTTCAGATTTAATAACAGGTCTAACAAATTTTCCTAATAAAATGAAACGAAAGAGAAATACCAACTACAAGAAAAATATCACTACACTGTAGTGTAATCAGCTTCGTAATATTAGCCGGAGTTAGTGCGGTGTACCGATGTCGTTCCCGAAGGGATTAAAATCGTTTCGAAACGGTCCCACAAATTTCTATAATGTGACAACGTAGGGGAGTTTGAACAATAGCTAATCTGCTTGTTTGAATACTGCTGGATAAACGTGAACGCGAACACGCTGGAGAATGCGAACCGGAAACGGTGGAAAAAATATTCTCGGATCTTAATCGGCAGTTAACAGGAAATGGCCGGGGTCAAGACGAGGGGAAGCAAAAGGGGAAACGGGGGGCGGGAGTGGAGAACCGGGGGTGAGACAGGAAAGTAGCGGAAGTGTGCCTGTTAGCCGGCCGGCGAGACTCCGTAAAAGTGAAATAGTGGCGCTGCCGGCGAGCAATCTCGGCCTGGCTGGTGACAATTTTTTATCTTTACGAGCCGGCCGCACCCGTTGTTCCTATTGCATAAGTGGAGGGAAGAAGAATTATGCATTTACGTAAATTATGACAGCGCCACGGAAATGGCTTCCTCCGGCCTAGAAAACTCCTACGGCCAAACCCCCGGAGAAACTTAGGCTGGCTAACAGCTTTCCGGTTCCCGGCCACGTGCAGCAATCTTGAAAAGAACACACCGGCCGTCACCTTCCCTGAGAAATTGGACCACGTTAACACCTTTCCTGTTGTGTCACCCACATAATAATTCCAGGCGAGCTCTCTCCGAGGTGATTCGGCCTCATGTATACTGATGTATACATTGTAAGTTGTTGTGGCCACCCGGTATATATTTCATAGCGAATACTAGCTGTTCGTTACCAACGGCAAACAGCCGTCAACAGCCGTCACCAACGAAAAATAAATATAAAGAGCCCGATTTCAACGGCCACAACCCATTAAAAATTTGCCCAATATTGAAACTGCTGTAACTTTGCTAAAATTTATCCAAATATGATGAAAAAAAGAACCATTTTAAAACTTAAGATTTCTACTTTTTATACTTTTTCTATTTTTTATATGCCGTTTTTACTGAAACAGATATTTTGAGTGAAAAATTTGTCCATAAAGAAGAGCGTATCAGATTGTAAGTTTTTAGTTATTTTTCAATCAAGCAGTGCGGATAATAATCAATATTTTAACGTTATACGTCTATTTTATGGCCACTTTTAACAAATTGATCGACAACGAATTTGAGATCTTTCACGCAACTGTTATGAGGAGCGTAATGAAGGTTATTTGAAGGTCATTAATTCATAAATCGTTAACGATTCATTCGTAGATCATTCATTCATAGAACACAAACAACTTTTGTGGACATTGGGAAGACAACAAACATTAAAGAAACAGATGTCTGAGGCTCTCAGTGGTGATTACTTAGAGATCTTTTTTATTTCAGTTGAAACATTAGTTGTACAAGCAGCACAAAACATTCTTATTTAAACTGGTCCAAACATTCTTTGCGGAAAAGCTTTCGAAATCAACAGCAGAAACAATCGAGTTTCCGAAGTAGCCTCTTAAAGTTTGCCAGATTTCGCGGATCGGTCGCTACGTCGCGGACAAACACGCCGGATATTGGCCGCGACCGGAAGAAGATCGAGTTTCAAGGGGACTGGCCGCGGATACCCCGACCATAAATAGCCAAAGTGTCACTGGCAAAACCTCTCTTGAACTTAACGACCTGTCCGAGCAATCGCAGCCTCGGAGATCGGTTTCTCTGACTGCCGTGACCTAGCGACTGACCCTACGAATTTTTCTTTCTTAATCGAACTTGGCAAAGTCTTCAGAGATTTATGTACAGTTGTACACAGACTACTCCAAAATGCATTTTAGATGATTCGTAATTAGATTGTGGATTTTACGGATTTATGACAAAACTAGGTACATCCAATTTAAAACAGTAATAGTCTTTACTCTTCCGCTGACATTTGGCGAAGTAATTGTTGTTTTCGCACGGTGGAGGAAGATAAAGAGTACACGTGGGGATCGACGAGATCAATGGACCAGTTGCGCGCCACGTATCTGATTCCGTGGTGAAATATTTGCCACCGATCACTACGTTTCGATACCTCGGGCCATTAGTATCCGAGGAATAACGTGTAAGAGTAGAATAACGCCGCAGACGTGATTTTCTTTCTGTCGGTGCAATCCCCCTGGGCCACGATCTTCTGCTCGTTTCTTCGGAAGTGCTTCTCTTCTCTTTTTTAGAAGCACCATTCTTCGTTCTCGTCCTACGTTATCGCAATTATTATTTTCACTTCGGAGCTATCGACAAATTTTTCTTCAAATGGCCCACTCAATTGCAGTTCCAATAATCGCCAAAATTAAGTCGTATTGAATCATCGAGAAGGGAAACATTAATACAGTTTTTTGCGAATATCTCGAAAACTAAAAGCGATCCCCTTATATTGGAAAAAGAAAAAGTTGTTTAATACGTCGAAATCTCTAACATATTTAAATTTCGCCAAAATCAGAGTATGGCCACACTTTCGCAATAATTTTTCTTTCAATTTAATGCATTAGAATCTCAAAGTAGAGATTATTTTGCCATACATTATTTTTCAACACATTATTAAACTTTATATAATACAATACAAATTACATATAAATAATCGTTGGCTTTTTTTAAACTATACAGTTTTCTTAAATTTTTAACTCACTCAATTACCAAACAAAATTTTATTTAAATCATTCAGTTCTGAGCTATGTTTAAAGTTCCAAGTCTCAAGTCGGGAAGTCAGTTTAAAATCGAATGTAAAATTTGTACCCAATAGACAGACAGACAATAAAGCGAGTTAATAAAAACGTGGTAAAAACAAACAAACACGCCAACGAGAATCGACGCATTTGCAAAATATTCATCGAAGCCGGACGCTCCGAAGATAGGACATTCTCGTGCATCAATATTAATTCTCATTCCGCAGCGTTATCCGTGCAACCGGCGATCTGAGCGTATATAGAGAGCATATATTACGATCGACCAGCCCGGCGTAAATCTATGTATGGAGGTTGCATTATTCCCAATAGTGATTCAAAGAACCGTGCGGGATCAAACGGATTGAGGAATCGGCGAGGAAAAGTTGGCCGGAGGATCGATCGAATCGACGTACTCCTGCCGGACCGATTCGTAGCGCCGTGTCGGTCGAATTCACGTGTTCGCAAAATTGTGCTGACCCCGAAGATTTTCTATGCATTTTTAATCGCGTGTATACGTGCGTTGCCTACCGCGGCTCAGGATTTCGTGGCTTACGGCCCGGACGCGGAATACTCCAGGAAATCCTCGTTAAAGCTGCAGTTAGACGTCTCCGGGAGAAGCTACCTGCAAATTAGTAATGGAAACAACCAGAAGAATCTTCGTGGATCAGTCCACGTGGCCGGTTTTATCGATAGCTGAAAAATTGAGGCGATTCTTGCGAAACTTCGCAGACTCCTTCCCCTCACCTTCCAGCTGATATATACTAACGCTGGACTACGGATTTATATGCAAAATAAAATCGTTTTTGAAGCTCGTTTTTAGAATTCGTTTTTTTAAAGCTTTACAAATCTGAGAATAATACACCAAAGCACATAAAATGTTCAAGCATTGGATGGAACTATCAATGTTTGTAAACGAACCATGCATTTAACAAAACATATTTCATGTTACACAAACAATGTTCAATCAACGACTTATTTTTTTTTTGTCTATACTGTCCCAACAAATCACATGTCTGTTTTGCTTATCTGTATACTGTGTCTAATAACCTTATTTCGTTTTGTAATACTTATATTATGTTTTATATGTAACGTATTTCCAGCATTGTAATTACATTTATGTTGAAATAAATCTCATATGAGATTTTCTAAAATAAAAAAAAAAATAAAATCAACGACTTACAAATTCTTCTGTGCTTCTAGATAGTCTTACTGATGAGTCCTCTATCGGGTCTAGGACGAAACACAACTTTCCTTTGCCTCTACTATTAAAACATTTAATAGCAAACGTGGTCTCAAATAAAAACATGATTCCACATCTGAATCGACACGTGTGCTTACAAAATTGCTTTAGTTTGTAGAAATTGAACCAACCTTGCGCCGTAAAAAATTCCAATTAAATTAACAGAAATAAAAAGGCCGCCACGGGGAGCGAGACGCGCGGCCGGGTCAAGGGGGCGTAGCCTTGAAAAATCAAAAGCACCCGTCGCGAAGTAACATTAGCAAAGAGTTGAGCGACGTAAAATAAATTTAAAAAAAAATTCCAAGGTCTGACGTAGAAGAGAATCAGATACACACGTGCCATCGTCTTCAGCGGAGTGTATGTATGTCGACGAGGCGGATTCCACGGGGCGGTTGACGATAGTGCAGCTCTTACAGCTGCAATTGCATGGCCGCCGCCGTCGCGTCGTCGATGCAACCCTTGTGCGCCACCGCGAAAGCAGACCTGCGGCTTCCGGTGGACGAGCGGCAACGCGTCTCCTCGCGTCGCGACGCCATTCCAGCTGCGAATGCTTCGACGAAAGTGGTTTCGCTCGTTGCCAGAAACTCCCGGAATTTTGAGCACCCCGGCTTCGTCGTTCCACGACGATTCGACCATCTTTTCCCTTTCGGGCACTGTCTACTCGTTGTTGGCTTCCGGCTGGAACTCAGGCGAGCTTGGGTCAGGGCTCCGTTCCGTGTCGGCCACTCGAGTTTATGGTCCCCCGAGGAATTTTAATCTGCTCGCTGTTGTGGTGCTACAGATTCGTCTCACTGAACCTGATCGCGAATCCCGAGAAATTATCATCAACATTTTCGCAATGGAAAAAGTTACTTCAAATTAACTCGAGATTCACCCCTCTCAAGGAAGTACATTTTTTGGGACGCCCAGTGTAGAGTAACGGATAAAATAGTACGTTTTAATTAGGACTCTTACTATCCGGATAACAAATAGCGATACATATCAGGCGATATCGGCGAATCGTTAATTGAAATGAAATAGCAGCTTAAGAAAAATCAAATGGCAAACAATCTGGCAGAGTGGATCGTAAAAATGAATTATAACAGCGGCGGCGCACTCGACTGATTGGTCGATCAGTGAGTTAATTGTCAGGGTTAATTAACGACAGTTAATACTCCATAAACCACTTGCAAGCCACGGTACAATGAGAGAAGTCAACCTCGTTAACTTTATCCTGGACGGAGCAATGAAACGAAACTGGGGTGTTAATTCACTATCGGGAACGCGCGGAGCGAAAAGAAAGGAAAAAGAAACTCCACGTCCTGTTCACTTCCTGTTCCCTTCCTTTTTCACAGGCTACTATAAACGATCCGCTCGTGGGAAGGCGACGAACCGACAATTTGCCGCGACAAATGTTTCTGGCGGTCAGCTTTCGGAAGGACGCGCGAATGGAACACGCTCCACGGACAACAAACAATAAACAGACGGGTTTCTTGTTGTCCCGAGCCAGGAGCAAAGGGGAAACGGCCTTTGATAGAATTCGTCCTGGTGTCGTTGGACCAACAATTTCTTTTTCGCTCGTCTCCTGCGTCAACAGAGTCTTCTAGAACACAGTTTTCCACTGGGAACAGATTTTTGGCAGAATTAAAATTCTAGTTGTCCAGAGTTGTAGCTAAAACTTGGAATTTTTATCATAGTAAAACTATTCTTTCCGTGTTGTAACTGCTGTATAAACAACGGGATTCTATTTGTAAAATGTTTTATTTACTATTTCGTCTTAAACAAAAACGACAGAAGGTATGATCTTCCAGCTATAATTTATCATAAGCCGTCAAACGTTAGGAAAATCTCAATTTTCATTTTGCAAAAAGATCCGCAGTCCAGTTTATAGTGAAATGTTACAAGAACCATTGGAACGTTTCGTTGGTTCGAATACCCTGCCCCAAATCCGAAGATATCCCTGAAGATGATTCTGACGCGTTCGCCTAATTAATCACGCCGACTGTCCGTGTAAAATTTTCGGGGTGTCGTTAATTACTGGCGACTCTTCTCCCGCGACTGACGAGCAATTAACCTGCGGACCGAGTCGATACGTTAATGACGATGATAATTAGGATATAATAGAACGCAGCTCGACGTTAATTATTCGCCGGTGTTATTAAATAGATCCAACCCGAAACGACGAAAACATTTTAATCGAATCACGCGTTGCCCGACGACTTGCATGATAAACACGTTAATCGTATGCCGGGCGAAATTTTAAGCAACACCGGAGTATCGTAAATTATTCGGTAATTGCGGCCACCTACCCGCCAGGAGTGCCCGATAGAACGGTTCCCATTGTTGATACTACGCTTCGAGGAGCCGGCCGGGTTCCTTTTAATTGGTTCTTCGAGATGAATCGAGAGAATCGTGGAAACTGCACCCACAGGGGTGGATCGTGAATTGTATTCTTCAGAGGGCGCGGCACCTGCTAATAAATGTTCCGTTCTGATTCTTTTTTTATTGGACATCTGAAACCACGGATGAGATTCATTTCTGTGCACAGACGTACAGCTTCCATTCTGAAGAGGTCGCAGAGGTAGCCTTTGACAACAGCACTAGCAAATCAGCTCTGGAAAGTTAGATCTAGGAAGGCAATGTTTAGCAATAGTTACTGCCTCACATTGTAGAGAATGAAGGTGCCAGCACTAGAATGAGAGCCCTAGAAGATAGCCCTCGGAAGACAGTTCTCGGACTCGTAGCCTCGCACCAAATGATTTTCTATCTAGACTGGGTGGATTTATATGTCATAAAATCGCAGCTCTCTATGGTGGGGAGACCTCCAATACATCAATCTCGAGACTGAAAGCAAATCAAATTGTCAACAGTGATGGATGGGCCGTACAATAAAGTTTCCAATCAATTGCAATAACATTAATGAATAAGAACCACTGCAAAAACAATCCGGTGCAATTAAATTGAATGAATATCATCCACGTATCCGAACACTCCATCAATTTACAACAACCCCCAGAATTCACAGCATCGAATTAGTAATGGTTTCATCACCAAAAGTAACAACTCGGAAGTACGCGTTCCTCCACTAAATTCCCGGATGATCTGTTGACCGATTCCCTTCACGGACAGCTCAATGGATTCTTCGTCTGTGCGCGAGCGAGAACCTAATTTATTCCGGACGATGTAGAGCGTGTCTGGTTTCAAGCAACCATTTGTTCGGTGCTATCTCGCGGCGTTGGTAATTGGGTCGTACGAGTTGGTGCCGAGATCATAGCCGATAGAGCTTGTTCAAGGGAACGATCTTCAAGGGTTTTCAACTATCATGACGCGAGGCTTTTAGAGTTCCGACCACCTGGCAGCACATTCCTACCATCTGACTAGCGATCCCTGTCAATCAAACTATGACAGCCGTTCGTTCTTGCAAAAACTGGGTTCTTCCCCTTCTTTCACATAGAATTTCCTCCTCTCCGGTCGTCCCTGTCTTTCCGAAATGACTATAATTCCTCTCCCGCGTCCTCGTAAAAGCGTCGGACAATTTTTGCTCCCATCTGGCGAATCTTTCACCCGCCATGTCTCCTGCTGATACTGCTCTACTGAGCCGTTTTGAGCTCGCTATCTTCGCGCGGCGCATTCACCGGCTAAACGGGGGAAAATTACGGCGCCGCGGCTCGTTCCGTGAATCTCAGGTAGTTCCATCGGAAGCTCTCGACACTTGTTGTCCCGCGTCTGCTCCAGATAGTCTCGGCACTTCGACGCGACTCCTATTCCCCGTGATTTATACGAGAGCTCTGAAGTGTTTCCCCGGGCGTTAGCGCCAGCCAGCTGTCTAAGAGCCGGCCTCGGACCATCGGCGAACTAATGACGAGATCTGGCGCCACGCCGGTGCGGGAAATGTTTTTCCTGGAGGATCTGACGAGACGCTCGCCGCGGATCGTTATTAAAACATTTCCCCCGTGAACTTCTACGGCGTCTTCCCTCCTCTAGCGTTCGTTAACGCTCTGGGATAGTCTAGGGTATTTTCAAGTCCTCCATGATGCTCTTCTCTTAAAGATCCCGACGATTTCCCATGAATTAAGTATGCTATCTTAGCGAGCTCAAACTGCCACCTGGTGTATTAAATACCTGAAGAAATAACAGAGAGTTTCAACATTAAAAGCATGTCGTTCTTTTTGCATTTTTTAATTCAATGTCATGTCAATGTCATAGTATAGTAGGCCGTAAAACTCGTCTCGGTACGAAGCAATAATATTATGTACAAAAAAATATGTAGTGCCATTTAAGAAAATGAAGGACACCTTCGTATCTCATGAAGAAACTTCTTTTTTTTCAGTTCTCCATTGTTGTAAGCAGAGAAGTCACGATGACAGACGGAGAAAAGGAGGAGACCCGAGAACAATTCATATACCCCGAGATTTGACAGAGATAATGTCCCCATAAGAGCGAGCAATTTCCCACAGTAGCTAACACGTCGGTGAGGGTACAATATTTTCGAGGGCAGATAGATTGGCGGCGTTATAAGGGTTGCCGTTCCGAATCTTTTGCTTTATACTTTCCCCCGGCGGGTGTATATTGCCATAATAAATGGCACTAATAACTCCGAACGATACAACACACTGCACCCGCCTCTGCGATTTATCAGCCGTTCCTCGCGCTTAATATTCCAGAATCCGGGGCGAACGCTTCTTTCCAGAGTTCTTGATGCATCACTTTCATTCCGCGCGCATTATTCGCCGGGACAGCGTTCTCGCGCAGAAATATTCCGCATGCAGATCGTAACGGATCCGGGGTAAACAAAGTCATGGAAGAACTCTCTCTCTCTCTCCCTCTCGCTCCAATCCTCTCGAGTCCGACGGAAGTCGATTTCCGTCGCGGGCATCGAGCAAATTGGAACCGGCTTTTGAATCTTCCCGGGCGGTCGTATCGCCGCCCGGACTTCCGGCAAGTAGTTTCCAGCAGCTCGTTTGCTGCACGGACAATTTCTTCTAACGCTTGTCGCGAGAACCTTGCCCCGGGACTCGTTAAGAACTTCTACGCGGTGTTCGCTCCTCGACGATGTTTTTCGTCGCGCTACACCGGGAACTCTTGTCCGCGTTTCTTCTATCCCTGAATCAGGAAAATTGGATTCAAGTAGATCAGTCCGATCGGGATTTATTCCGGTGAACTTCCGTTTTTGATCGGATTGATGACCTCGACGATGCCAGAGGAACGATCGTGAACAGCTCATACATTCCCAATCGCCCTTAAACCTCTTCAAACACAGACGAGTTTCTGTCGATGGTTGCTCTTGAGAGTACTCTCAATTTTCGTGTCAATTTGAGAGTACTTCCGAAATTTTGTGCTCTCGAAGATTGATGCGAGGGTCAGCTTTCGAAAAGTCGTCTCAGGTATGTGGCCATTTGAATTTCATACGTGTAGCTCTCAGATGAATCTCGATAGTTATAAGAATACTAGTGAAAAGAATGGAGGATGTCACCTCGAGTTCGTCTCTTTTTAACATCGCAGTCATCTTCTGTAGAATAATTTTTATGTGATCTTGATAATATCTGTCCGGATAACTTAATAATGTCAGTTTTTGTAGCTAATGGAAGAAATTTACTACAAGATATACAGGGTGTCCCAAAATTCGCGAGGTTCCTTGGGTCATTTGAAGCAACATTTTCCTTTACAAAAATGACGCCAGCGGCTTTGTTTAGGAGTTATTAACAAAAAACACAGACCAATCAGAGTGCGGCTATAGCGAATGGAGTCCGACTCAGCGACAGGTCCCGCTTAGCGTGGCGGCGCCATTGGCCGAGCCAGAATCAATCCGCTGTAGCCGAGCTCTGATTGGTCCGTGTTTTTCGTTAAATAACTCCTAAACAAAGCCGCTGGCGTCATTTTTGTAAAGGAAAATGTCGCTTCAAATGACCCAAGGAACCTCCCATTTCCGGGAAGTACACGAATTTTGGGACACCCTGTATAATTGTTATGTATATACCTTAAAACCGATTTTTTAAAGACCGACAAACCCTACTGACCAAATTTGTTCTCGATCGGTGGGTTAGGTGGGTTACTCTCAGTTTTATTCTTAGACAGACACGTACCTTAAGAAAGTTGCAGCGCATTTTCATACATTTCAGAATTCGGGATTGTCTCTGAGACACGCGTCACGAGGATCTCGCGTACCCAAATTGATCCTGTTAGAGAGCCGTGGGATACGTAAACAGCCGGGTTGAAGGAAGGTAACGAGCGCGGGCTACCGAAGAGAAGACAGGGGATAATCAGCAATAAGTAGAGCACGGATTCGTTGGGGGGTGAGACGTCAGGTAGTCGCGTCGTGATTCCGCTCTTAGCGCAAACAATCGGGGCGGAAGTGGCTCGAGGAATTTCATGTTCGTGTAAGTGCACGCGCCGTTCAGGCTAAAGGGGTCGGATGATAGAGAGACGGGCGTGGGCGGTCTTCGGGGATAAAACGCAGCCGCGAAACGAACGAACTTCTTCCCCAGGATTGCTCCTCCGGATTGGTGTCGTTCCCGAAGCGATTCGAGACTTTCTGAAATCCGTGGAATGAATTTCACTGTTGCGTAAAATGTCTGAGAAACAATGTGTTGAAATATTTCAGGTTTGCTCGCGATGAAATAAGACGGCTAGGGTGAAACGTTGGGAACGTCGAAATAATTACTGCTCTAGACATCTTCGTGAGTTAATCAGATTTTTAAATATTATTATTAACGATGCATATTTCAGCAATTAAAAGCATCGTTTAGTCCCGCGACCTTCGCTTTTTGGTGTCTAGCAAACGACACTCGCGCTGCTGTCTACGTACACGAGAATTGCAAGGGTCCGGGTTTAAACTTCTGTATTCGCAGTAATGCAAAGACTGGGTTTCTTATTATTCAAAATCGCTAAATGAAAAATCAATTTAGGGCGCAGTTTGGTTCAGAAGTTAGAAAAAAATTAGTTTATAATTGTTTTTATTAGTATTTCTTTTTTTAGTTTTTTTTCTAAAATTAGTTTGGAAGTACTCTTTTTACGTTTACGACACGTAATTCTCATTATTCGGCAGCATTCCAGTGGAGCAACGAGAAGCAACGGCAGTATGAACATGCCGCGAGAAGCAACGCGACAGGTGACGTATACAAGGTGTACGTAGTACGTATACGTGGTTAGTTTTGTGTGCCACGTACATAGCAGCGCGAGTGTCGTCTGTGACACCGAAAAGTGAAAGTCGCGGGACTAGACGGTGCTCTTCAGGGAGAAGGTACACCACGTGACATAACTAGCAAGTAACTAGTAACGAGTCACCCTCCCCAGAAATGGCTTTACACCCCTCGCCTAAAGTAACGGTTTGTGCTCCGTCCCCTTATTCCTGTGTCCATGACGTCGCGGGACTAGACGGTACTCTTACTAGGAGATGTAATTGTTCCGCGTTTTATTGATGAATAAAATTGATGTTCTAAAATCGAAATTGTATGCGACATAGCTCTACAATATAGTCCTAGCAAGAGAGGTCTCTCTGTAACAATGTATTAAAGTTTTTTCTTTATTATGTTGAAAAAAAAGAGAGGTCTCGAAGATAGCCTTAGAAGGCAGCCTTTGGAGGGAGCTCCAGTAGGAAGTCCTAGGTAGTCATTCTTAGAAACGCGACTCGAGAGAAAGTTTTGTTGACGCCACAAAGAAGATTTTAATTGTAAATCGTAATGCAAATGTTTTTCGTTTGGCAGTCTGGTCCGAGTAAAACAGTCCGAATTGGGAATTGGGAATCAAGACGTAACAATCCTCTAAAAAGAGGGTGCGGCGGCCACGCTCACCGGCTTCCTTCTTCCACGGATTCTTCGAGCGAGGAAAGTTTGATTGAGTCCGCGGCGCAGAAGTTTGATCACTTTGTAGCTTGCTGGCACGATTTCAAGACCGTTCCGAGATCGTTACGTTGGCTCGTGTTGTCTCTGACGATTCTTGCTACTCGGGCCGAGGCTGCAAAACAATCTTCCGAATTGAATCGAAGGGAAACAACTGTTCGAAACTCGGGAGAAAACTGATGATCTTGGGTTCGTGGGTCTGTCCAGTTATCTAATACGGAATAGGGTCAGCGTATAAAATTTTTTATGATAGAACAATCCATGAATTCGCTTCGAAGAAAGAGGCAACTGTTCTATGTTTGTGCAGATAATTACCAACTTCCGTTGATATAGTTGTATTAGATCGCAGTAGGCAGGAGGAAAATTAACATAGTGCATAATTATTCAGAACTCCTAGTTGTTCTGCAGAAATAAGAGGCGAGGGGGCGTAAGGTGCTTACGTGACTGAATTCGCTCGTAACACCCTTGTTTTACCCAGTTTACACTGACGGATCCAAGGACGGTAGTGTTTACACGTTCAGAACCGAGGAGCAGGAGTTACACTAAGTGTCAGTTTCGTGCAACGTCGTCAAGAAGATTTGCGCCAGCCAAGGTGAGCGATAATCCCTTTGGAGATGCTTCTTCCCCGCGAAACATCGTTACTCCTAGAAACATCCAAATAGAAATCTACCTATCTATATATATAAATGAAATCCTGACTGACTGACTCATTAACGCCCAGGTTAAATCCTTGTACCTAGCAAACTGAAATTTTTAAAAATTCGACCCCTAAGGGGGTGAAACTTTTGTATGAGGAATATTTTGTTCGTGGTCTCATTTACATCATACTTTGTTTTAATACTCATTGATACAATCTGAATGGGGTGAATGGGGGGTTAAAAGGTTTTATGGAGAAACAATATCAATTTTTGAGGGCATTAAACAATTTCTTGTACGAGCGAAGCCAATTAATCAGCTTCCAATGGTCCAAAAATATTTTCCGCATTATCGTCGATGATAATAAATCATTCTACACTTAACAAAAAAATACCTATTTCTCATATTGCTACCGAAATTTTTTTACACAAATTTTATTGTTGTTACATTATTGTCGACAAGAACAAGCCATCCTACACTATTTAAAAACACAAAGTTTCCTACATAGATCAAACCCAAAAGTGTCAAAGATCTATCTAACCACACGAACAGCAAATATTGAGCGAATTTCCACAGTTCGAAAATTCTTGCTACACTATTGTGGGTCAGAAACTAGCCCGTGGTATTTAATAAAATGAGGCAGTCTGGCGGGAGCGAAAATTTGCCGCGCAAATAAAAGCGGGGACCCTCGACTGAACGTTCTCTCTAAAATTCATGCGATTCGAAAACCGTGGAAGGTCGTGTCGGGGCTGTTGAAAAATTGTTGACGTTCAATTAGAACGCTCGGCTGTTTCCGCGCCGATCGAGGATCTACGCGAGACCTAATTATCCTCGTTGACCGCGATGCTCGACGCACGGAAGCGCGGGATTTTTCAAGTACGAGCCTCGATCGAACCACTCGACCCTCCATACCCGTGGCTCACGCAGCGATCGATCCCAGTCACACCTCCCAGATCTTAAAAATCTCCTTTCACGCGACAGCAGTGCTGCTTTGTCTCGCGCTTCTCGAACATCTAATGATCGAGCCAACGAGATTAGTGTAATGTAAAAGGTTAAGTTGGGAACTAACATATGTATAGTAGCAATCTAACCATTTTACATCGTTGGTGAAGCAATATAAATAATTATTATATTTACCACCAATGCGTATTTCAATTGTTAAGAACGTCAATTTGTATGAACTGTTAATTAATAAAATGTAAAAGGTCAAATTGGAAACTAACGTATGTAGAGTAGGAATCTAACCATTTTACATCGATGCTGAAACAATACAAATAATTATTATATTTACCACCGATGCGCATTTTAATTGTACAGCGAAGAGTCAATTTGCGTAAACTGCCACGACAATACGTACATATAAATTTGTTTAAAATAAAGCAGAATTGCGTTCGTGTAATTAATGCAGATACTCCGTAGCAACTAATTACAAATTCGTTTTCAGACCGTAACAAGCGCCACTCGAAACTATAGATTTTCAGAGAAGAATTTCTCGGGGACCACTTTCGTTTTCGGCCGTCCGGGAAAAATAGAAGAGAATCTCGTGCCGGAGAAAATTAAAGGAAACAGAGAACGTGAAAGAGAAGAAGAGAGAGAGAGGTAGAGACAGTCTCTGGCCGGTTGGCTTTCCTAGCACCGCTTTATTTCTTCGAGAAAGACGACCTCGTTCGCGGAGTCCATGAAGTTTTACGAGGCTCGACTTCGTTGAATCCATCGCGGAATCTCCAGCGCTCGCTACCGACGGTCTTCCGTCGTCGCCTTGAAAATCTGCCGGGATTGGGTGAAGAGGAATCGACCACGTAGTCGACAAGGCTGGGATTCCATCCCGGATAAACCTCATATTCCGAATGTCTGAGTATCTTTGAGCGGCAGAAGTGTCCTCGAACGCGGGAAAAATCTTCCCGTAACTACGACTCTACCGTCTGTCTTATTATAACTCGTCTTTCCGCATGTGTTTTCTTTTTTAACGGTCCCGGTGCTGCATAGATTATGGTTCCATGATTCAAGTGAATATATTTCGGAATATTTTAAAAAATGAGGTTTCTCATCTTTAGAATGTATTCGACATTTCTTGGTCCTAGTTGTTACAAACAAATCTACAAAAATATACATATATACGGACGAAACATCTCCTTTCTTTTAAAAAAACTGATTAAAACATTTTTGATAGCTAACGTGGTTCTCGAACCTGAACATTCAAATCCGAATTCAGCGTTTAGTATCTCACACATATGGCTAATTGTTGTTATAAATGATCGAACCTTTGTAATATCCTGAAGATAAATTACAATCGATAACCAATTAATTAATTATTATATATGGTACACTAAGAAAATCGCAAAATAGCCGATTTCACCCGCTTCAACTGAATATTGACAGGAAAAAAGATATCTACACTACGTATCCCCAAAGTGTCATCACTTTTCGAGGTTCCGAGAGCAGCCCTTGTAAGAAAATGTTTATTTCGCAGAAAGATCCGCGGACCAGCGGATTGTTCTGTGTTTCGTGATTGCTGCGGTGAAACGAAAAGTCAACAGACTAGATCCGGTAAAGCGTTCAATTTCTCAAATGTATCGGATAAGGACGAGCAGCAGGAGTAGTAGCAGCAAGGACAATATCCTGTTCGAGGTAGTCCGAGATTTACGGGGACAGCCGCCCCGGGAGGGATCAAAGAAATCAACGGGAGTGTATATGCCCATTTCCCAAATCCTCGGTCATCCTTCAGGCCGACGCAGCTCCTTCCTGTCGGCCGATAAATATTTTATCGTCTACCTAACTTTGTAAAATACGAGCCACACCGCCCGCTTACCGTATATACATCGTTTCGCTCTGCGCTTCTGCGAGGGAAGATACGCGTCGTTTCTTCTCCTCCTCCTCCCACGCTGAACAAGTGGCGATCCATTTATCCGGAGAAATGGAAACAACTTTTAGCGCCGATGCAACGATCCGGCGGAACCAACCTCCCGGCAATTTCGAAAGTCGAACGCAGACCGCCGCGCCGCGCCGGTAATCTACCGAGCTTTATCGCGTAATTAATTCATTACGGTGATTTAGAGGGCGATCGTCGTAACGCCCGAAGGCTGCACGAACATTTATTCGAGCCCCGTTTACTTCCGTTCCATAAAACCCCGGTGAAATCCCTGGTTCTCTCGCCGAGGAAAGCTTCGGGAACACGCGGCTACCGATTCCGAGCCGCTCCTCTCTCGTAAAACAACGATCCAACGAACGTTTTTCTTCGATTCGTGAACGGTGAACAATAATCGTCTCTGATTCCCGGAACGCCGCGCCGGCCGGGAGACTTTGGTAAAACGTTCACTAGTAACGTAGCAACGTAGTTACCCGATCACTAGCTATCACACTTTATTAGATATTCTAGAAACACAAATTTTGTGTATTGCTATCTCAGTGCATAAAACATTCCAGTGGTGTCAGTAGAATTTTCTTCTCTTAGCTGTGCGATATACTAATGAACTCGCAATGTCATACAGTAATCGTTAAATAATTAATTAATTATTATAATTGTTAAACTGGATAAACATACGTTTTAAATTTAATACTTCTAACAAATTTGTTCTTGATACTAAAACCTTCGTTGGACGCGAGGTAATTATATAGAAGTTTGCTCTCCCTGCACCGATTTTGATGGCCTTCAAATATATTGTCAAGGTCATACTGAACAACTTCTCGATTTTAGTTTTCGAGATATTCGCAAAAAACTGTTGTTACTTACTTGAACAAGAGAGCAGCAGTTCATCTCGACTGAGTTTTTTCGCGAAAAGACCCATCCCAGAGAATCAGCCCTTGAACAAATTGAAGCGTACCAGAATGCAGTTCCGGAAGGGTCCGGGAACCTTCGATCAGGAAGAGAAGAGAGTGAGGTGCAGATGTTCCGGTTGAAAGCCGCTCGATAAGAGGGAAATTCGATCTCGGAAAGTTCGCGCGGCCCTTTTCCCTGGATCCGGTCTCGCGCGCTGCGAATCGTCCGGGAAATCGAGTGATCGCGCGAGGTATCGAACGGGAAAGCGATGGGAACGACGCGACGCGTCCGACAAAGGTCGCGGTGCTGAAAAAACCTCGGGCCGGAAGTTGCTCGGCAGTCTGGCGTAAAAGTTCCTCCGCGTATTTCTTTCGTTCTGGTGGAAGAGCAGTTTCTTCTATGTGGTAACCGCTACCGGAAAAGAGGATCCCCGAAGAGAATCCTGTAAAGGATCCTCGAGGAAGGGGGACGGGCTGAGAGAAGGGGCAGGATCGGGATATTCAAAGGAGAGGAGGAAACTTTGGGTAAGGCTTCGCGTTTCCCGGCGATACCCGCCGCTTCCTATCGTCCGGTAGGATGAAATCGCGCGGAAAACTACGTTTCAAATTGGCCCCCGCCTTGGGGGTTCTCCACCCCTCGGAGACGAGTAAGAGGAGTCAGTGTTGCTCTGTTTCCGGCGCCCACGGTGCTCCGATCGGAACGGAAGTAATTAAGTCGTCGCTCGGAAGTTCCAAACGTATCGGGCGAACTTTTGTCAATGGGAACCTTTGCCCGGTTGAAATATCGACTGGTTCCCCGTCCCTCCTACCTCCCCCCGTCTCTTTGGCCCCTGTTAATAGCACCCCCGCAGACGGGAATAGGGTGTTGCCCCCACCCCTCTTAAGCAAGGATTTCTCCGTATCGTTCAATCGGCCGAGAGATACTTCCTCTCGAGCCGGTCGAGCGGCAAATTCTTTTGCGGCTACTGTCCGTGAGATGGGAGTCGTTAATTATTATTGGACCACCGACCTTTGCACCGGTTCGCAGTGGTGAGTGACAGCGTATGGTGATTTATTTCAATCTCATGGTATTGGGTTGACCTCGGGGACATGAAAAAGTACCCTAATAAAAAGATGTGTGTGTTTTTAAAAATAAATCTATTTTTAAAAGGTAAATTCGTTATTGTATCGGCAGGTCTATTCCTCCCAGTGTAAGGTCTCAATTCCGACCGGAGCGGTTTCAAGGTTAAGTTTAGGACAGTGAGACGAGTATGATGAAGAGCGGAGGACATGCTAATGGAGTCGAGTCAACGAGCTTGTTTGGAGTTGCGCTTTCGGAATTGAGTGTTGCGAATTCTGTTCGAACTTCTCCAGCTCTAGCAAGGGCCGACTGTATTATTGGTAATGTCGAGAGATTCGGTTATTATTAAGTGTGGAGCAAGGAGCTTTGTCTCCCGGGACGAAAACGTCTGGAGAAATCGGAAAATCTCGATAGAGATTAATCTTGACTGTCATCGTCCATTCGATATGGATAGGGGACAAGACGAGGGAGAGGGAAATGGGATATATCGATCGGAATCTGAATTATGGTTGTATCCGTGTTCGTCTCAAGAACCGAATCCACGCATGCGATACTCATGAGATTTATTGCTTTTCTCTTTACGATTATTTAACCTTTCGTCATTATTCTCGTTTACCAATCTTTCAGATTTTTATGTGTTCTACAGCGCGTGTTCGAAGTGTTCCTGAAATCAATTTTCTTTAGATATGCTAGTGATATGAGCTTTATTGTACTGGTTTCAATGATTATACTGTTCAATAACAAAAATGTTTTCGTATAACTATTAATATCAATTTTTCTCCTATACGCACAGTTTTGAGAAACATGACTTTGAAAAAAACATATTTTTCAACTTTAAACAAATAATGTGCTGTTATTATAACAGATATTGAATTTTTTAATACATCGTGATTGTTTAAACATGTTTAAACTTAAACGAAGATCCACGCAACAGTTATTTGGAAACATCAAAAAAGGTGAAATTTGTTGGTTAGTGTTATTGTAAACATTTATTTGCACTTCAAATCTAAATTTAATAAACATTTCGTGCATTCTGTCTGACATTTAAAATAAAAACGCACAAGATCCGGTGTCTAATAATTACGAATAAAATGCGATTCGTAATGCACTGTGCTTGATCGTAAACGAAACATGAAAAGCGAGAAGAATGCAGCGAGAAAAATCAAGCAGAGTCCTCCCTAGCGAATAATGTAACCCGTCGACAACTGGTCTTAATAAACCAGCACGCGTTGAGAGCATCCTGGATCCATTTACCCCTCTAAAAGCATCGAATCCGATCCGTGCATCGTAAAGTGCGTCGTCATCGAAACGAGAGCATCGTCGCGCCGTGGAGAAAGTAAGAGAGGAGTGAGTCGAAGAAAAAAGGGTAAACGTGGTGCTTTATAAACAGGACGCTTTCAGAAACCATTTCGCAACTAATTCGCAATCGCAGGTGCATCCGGCGCTTCCCACGAGACCCGATTCATCCTGAAGCTTCATCACGAAGCATCGAAGCGCCGCGTTGTTCGATATAAAAAAAAATATTCTTGTATTACCGAATAGTGAATGTGCCAAAAACCGATTAAAAAAAAATTTTTTTTACGGAGATATAGGTATGGCAAGTAACCCATTTTTCTCAGTTAGGAATTCACCAATTTTTAGCGCCATTGTTATTTAATTATTGTGTCTATAATTGAATTCTTATAGCTCTGCAATTTATAAGGACTTATAAGCATGCTGTAAACTATTAACTGGCACAAAAAACTTTTCAATAAAGTTGCTTAACATTATCTAGTATGGATTAGTCGGAAGCCTCTTTGCGTTACGCTGATTGTTTATTTATGGAAGCAAGTCTTAAAAGTGTTAAGGAGCTTCGGTATGGCACTATTTGTATTGGTAAGGTGTTATATTGAAGTAATTGAACTGTATACTTGAAACCAGGTCAAGGTCTATTTAGCTAAATATTTGTTATGTTTCGAGCTCTCAAACATAAAATTAAACGCCACACAAGCGTTGACTTTCAAAATTTTCATTTTCAGGCTTTTGAACAGTTAGATAGGCGATTCTATGAATCATTAGAGAAATTGAATTCAGACAACATATGAGAACGTGAAAACAATTCATGTAACATCCGACCGTGAGCTATATACAGGTTCTCCCAAAAATGTTGTACTTCTTCAAACGTAGTGATTCTTGAAGCCATTTGAAGTAACTTGTAATTTCTGTCAAAAGCGAAAATTATGTTCGCATTCAGCACATTTGAAACGAGTAGAATGGCGTATAGCGGGTGCCAAAAGCTTGGGGGAGGGGGAAGGCAATTCGGAAGTCTTACGAAATGGGTTTAGGGGGGTGAAATTGCTCCACAATCGGTTTCTAAAGAGAAACGGAAAAAGGCTCGCCTTATCTTTTGAAATGGCGACGATTTATTGACGGAGGGGCAATCGGGCGTCGCTCTAATTAAAATGGAGCGTATTCGATCAGACGAAAACCGATCAGATCGGGAAGCTATGGCCGTCGAGCCGTGAACGCGATTAACAAACAGCCCCCAGTCTAATTACTCGTCGCGGTGATCTATCATCGAGACTTGTTGGAAACAAAAACCCCGAAAGACCAAGAGACAACGGGACGGTGATTCTTTATCGGATGCGCGCGGGACCGGATGACGAGGCGATCTGTCGCGTCACCTTTTTCCTTTGAGAAGCGAGACGCTAGGGAGGGAAAGGGGACGAGATTACGGAGCAGTTTCCCCGGGAATCTCGCAGAGGCGTCGATCAGACGGCACATGGGAAATGGATCGATAAAGAACGCGGATTTAGTGGCCGATTTCTGGGAGGAACGACGCCGATCGATGACCGAATGCAGTCCCCCTTCGAGAGCAAGTGTAAACGGACCTGCAAAGTGAAAACAAATGGATGATACTGTGGGGAAGACGAGGAGAGATCTTATGGGGGAATGATGTTCTCATTCGACGTCTAGAGTACTCTTTTTTTTGGAGCTCGGGATACTTCCACGGAAATAACAAATTACCTCTTCATACAGACGACCGTTGATGTGCTTTCAGTTGTTATATATTTATGACAAATATGGATTGGTCAAATACAATATTGTGAGGACGTTAATGTTGAGTGTTCTTCTTGACTGGCTAAAATTCACAGAATGTTCGTTGTCCATTTTAAAAAATTAAAATGATTAATACTAAAATGATTAAACAAATAGTCACTGTGAGGTAAACTTTCAGTTCTCCAGGTTAAGTCTCATTAACTAAACTATTTTAATGTTGTGCAATTTTTCCAGGTGGAGAAGAGTTAATTAATTTTATTACAAAATTAGTTAGAGTTTTTAGCAATTTGTCTAGTTCAAACTTTGATTTCAACCTACAGGTTTTCGAAACGCAAACAACACGTTGCACTTCACAGGCAACGTTCGGATAGAAAAACTTTTGGTGCTTCTCTCGAACGTGACTATGTCAGGTCAAGTTGCTACGTGATATATTTTTTTTTAATGATAGAGTGACTGGTACAAAGTGGCCCATTTTAGATTTTTTTTAGGTTATGTAACGTGATACTCCTCCACAGAGGATGATATTCTACGATATTTTGAATGTTATGTGACGGTGCCTCGATTATTCTACCCTGCTTCGCGGATGTCGTTATATTTTTTTTTCAAAACTGAACACGCGTCGAAGTGGATATTCATGTTTTTTTTATGTATGGAAAGAGTAGTTTCATTTTTCGGTTGACGTATTTTCAACAGCAGACACTTTTAGACATTTTCCATGTATCTGTCTGATCGTTTGATTTGGCCACTGATGGACAGTTGTCCTGCTGCTTGAACAGCTTGACAGAAGTCGAATTGAATGAAATCAGTCCGGAATAATTTGTGATCATTAAACTGTTATGTTAAGGGTGATTTATTCCTGACATTTTTCATTTTATGACGTTCCTGGGGCATTGTACTTCACGCCATTTGCAATCTTTCGACAAAATCAATGTCTCTGAAACTGAACTGTACAAAATTCTAATCAAAAGCGAATAACATTCACCTTGGAATTGTTGGGGAAACTTTGTAAAGTGGTAATTGAATATCAGCGGAATTTTTGACCTTGTGTTACGAATTTTCATTGAAGATTTGTTATTCAAGTACCGTGTTATTCGAGGCTTGCCCGTACGTCGGGACCAAATATTCGGTACAATAGAAAGCACAGAAGAAAACACCAATAGCAATTAGTGGGGCATTCAACGGCTTGCCTAAATCATCCGCAATTGGGCCAACCTGTTACGTACAGCGTCGAATTAGAGCCAACAAAATGGCGGTCCGGATTCGGCCGAAGCGAACCGTGCTGGTATTACATATGTCTTTGGACTCGGCGGCCCGTGAAGCAACAAAGTGGCAAGAACCGACGAGGAACGGTTTCATTTGCAGGCCGGTGCATTAGCCGGTGGGTCACTCCTTAAGGACTGACCATCTTGCTGCTAATTAGTGCCGGCAGGACCGAAGGGTGCCGCGAGACCACGTACTTAGACCGCCCGCATTAGCTCGGTAATTTCACGGTAACGATGATTGTAACTGTCAGGTTATAATTATCCGCCGCGTTAATTGACTTACTACGGTTTCTGCTGCCACGCGCCCCCTGCCGATGCTGTCCGACGACATAAATCTACGATGTTTGCGGGTAATTGGGGTCGCTAGAGCTGTGTTCAAAGTCGAGAAAACCTGATCCACTTATAGCGGCCAATATAGTAACTTTATGGAGCGATAAAATAAAATACTAGAGTATTCGTGATTTTATTACAATATAGTACAGTGGAACCTCGATATACGTCTGCTTCGGAATACGTTCTGTTCGAACGTGACAAATTTTGCTCGGACACGACTTCGGTACGCGACATACATTTTTTGTGTGAATTTTTTTTAATATTTATCTCAGAGGAACGATTAAATTAATAATCAATTATATTCAGATTTGATGTATTATTAACTGACTGATCACACAAGTAAGGATCAGTAATGGAATTAAGAGAAGACAAAACACGAAGAGATGGAAGAAAGTGATCAGTCGATTATTCTATATTTCATATATTGTATTATTCTATAATATTCGTATATTTCTTTTCGTTTCTTTTGTATTAAGCAGAGTTTAAATGAAAAAATCTGTAATAAAATCTGATTTTTTATGTATGTGTTTAAACAGTGTTTAGATTATTTTACAAGCCTATTAATGCAGGTATAGTTTCAGTAGTAGGTTTTTTTACATTTCAACGGATTAATCAGTTGTACATTACTTCTCGTAGGAAAGGTTGGTTTGGTGATCGAATAAAATGCTAGAGCGTCCGTGACTTTATATCGCGATTAAATAAAATACTACGGCGTTCGTGATTGAATATAGTGATCAAATAAAATATGGCCACATCGAACTCTAGCAAAAACTGTTCGCTTCATCGATGATCACCCGATATATCGGGCATCAGGAAGCCTTGGAAGACAAGACGTCGCCGTTTGTTATCGACGTTTCGCATGATCACGAAGCCCGTTGAATTCCTCGACGCGATATCTCCGTCGTGGAACGGAAATCATGATCGGGAACGGCTGGGGACCGGAAGTATCGTGTTTGAGCGATCGGCCACGAAAAATAGCTCGTTGCGACACAGCTATAAAACCAATGGACAGGCAAAGACAGAGAATCGGTAATGGACAGCGGGGTAATTGTTGCGAGCGTTACAGCGCGTGCCTCGGGCTGAACTCGTAAAACTGGAATCGGCCGAGAGCGGCTTTTAAGCGGTCTACCCCTTAATTAGGTCTTTTCTTTACTGTGTTGCGTCGAGCTACCTTCAGTTTTGCGAATTTGCGGTGCATCGTCCGTCGAACGATCTCGAGGCCGATTGCTGCAAGCAACGGAAAGGCTCTCGCAATTTCGGGAACTTCCACTGAAATGATGCGAAACAATCAGCTGTGCCATGCACTCGTATCCGTCGGTTTCGATCTCTTCCTTCGCTTATCCATTTCTTCAATCCATCAGCTTGTTTGCCATGACAACGGAGTGGTGTGACCTGTTCAATGGTTGAACAGCTGAACGTGTGCTGAAGTTAGCACATATTCTGAGTGGGCAGGATTATATGATAATATTTTTTATTATCTTTTTTATGATAATTTTTTAAGGTCCCTTCTTTCTTATTAGATAAGTAGTCTTGTATCTTTCTCTTTTTTCCTTTTCTTTGTAAATACTTATGTAAAAAGGTCTTCTGCCTGTCTATAATAAATAATAATAATAATAACAATACTTGATGGAAAAATGTTATAGCTGAATATATACTTAGATTAATTGTAATCACGTTTGTGTTCGCGTTGATCGTAGTCAAAATTTTATTTCGATTTTACTGAAACTGGAAGATGTAGGCTCGATTCTGAAATTTCGAAGGACTCGTAAGAAAATAACTTCTCCCGGGACAAGATAAAATTAGTAAAAAAAAGCGTGCGCTCAGCCGCGAGCGATTACTCGGAACGAGGGAAAGACAACAAAGAAAAGAGTGACACGGAAACACCGTTTATCAAAAGCATTAATGCACCGCTGGTAGTCGGTGGTCCCGTGAAATATTACGTCCCCCTGTCTGGTACCAGTTCACCCGGAACCGAAAACCGAGAAACAATAGCTCGGTCGCGTTTCGTGACTGGGAACGATGCGCGAGAACGGCAAACCGACGACCGATCGTCCCCTACATGTTCATCCCCCGAAGCTTTTAAATCGCCCAGACGTCGTACCGACGCTGCTTGGATATTACATAGCTTCCTCGATCCGTCCTCCGGTTCCTCGATCATAAATAGCACGATATCCGTCGATCTATAGCGGTAATGGGCTACCCGGTGCGGTGCCGAGCGGAGACTGTCGGCCAGCTCTAAAAAAAGAAAATAAAACGAGCGGGGCTCTAAAACAGGAAAAAATACATCGTTCCGGAGAGAGGGAGAGAAAGAGAAGTGGTTCAGACCACCCTTCCGTATTCTCTCACTCCGAGAGAAGGGGTGGGAATGCACGAAGGTATTCGTCACGCGAGAAGAAAATATATCATGCTTCTGGGGCGCGGTCTGTTAATGTAATCCTTCCAGTCTGGCTCGTGTACAGGATGTTCTAAAAGTAACGGGATAACCAAAATCTCATCGACATAAAAATAGATCCAGTAATTCGTTCCATTTTGCAAGTTCTAGCTTGGTTTCCGAGACAGTTCCTAAAATTCAATTTAGAAGTGTTACTTAAGGATTGAATCTCCAGGAAATTATATTTGGTTATACAGGGTGTCTCAAAATTCCTTCAACACGCGGAAACAACATTTTCCATTGCAAAAATTGGCCGACTGTTCCAACAAGCGTCCAGGTGGCGCTCTGATTGGACAGTGTTTTTCGTTAATAACTCTTTAACAAATCCGCGGATGCCATTTTGGCAAAGGAAAATGTTGCTTCAAAAGAACTCAGGAACCTCCCATTTCCGGATGTTGAAAGAATTTTTAAATACCCTGTATATAGTATAAGTCTCAGTCAGGTTCTCGCCTAGGGTTTCCTCCGTAGGCTATATATACGAACTTTTTCTAATTTTCCAAAAGCTCACACTTGCAAAATGCCGATGAATTCCAGGATCCAATTGTTTTGGGAGATCCTGTAGCCCGAATATGGGCGGCTCAGGTGTCGTGCGGCTTTACTTTGCAATTATTTCGATTAATCCGGAATTTAATCTAGCTAGAGCCACGGCCACGCGTCCTCGTCCTCGCGGCGATAAACGCTGAACGGCCTTTCCTTGATAGCGTAACGCGAAACCGTTCATTCCACGGACACGTTTTTTTACGACCTCGTTGGCAACTGGCCGTTAGCCGAGGTTTTATGTTTAATTTAAACCCGCCCTCCGCCCTGTCGCGAGAGAAACGGAAGCGTGGGGGTAGCAACCCCTTCGCTGTTCGCGCAACAGGCATCGACGCCGCCGTTCGCTGCTAAACGAGAGAATTAATGCCAGCTACAACCCTATCGTCCTTCCCTTTGACGGTACTAAGTTCGTGCGCTGTCGTTACACCGTTCCCACTTTCTATATGGCTCAACTACCCTCTGTTGCCTTTTTTTTCTTTTTATCCGCGTCGTCGCTGAAACATCGCTGGATTATCTTGTTACGCATTCCGAGTGGAGACCAGCCTTTTCCCACCGCGCGCCGCCGCGCCGCGTCGGTTCGTGCAGCGAAAAAAGATTTTTTTTCGGCTTGGCATACACGCGCCCAGGCTATTCCTGCTTTGCAATTTAACCCTCGGGCTAATTTCAACCCCGGCGGAGAGGCGCAGTAGACGCGCGATGCGATCAAACAATTGTTTACAGAGATTGCACGCATGCGCATTCTGTGCCGGCAATACATAAAATAGATGCTCATAAAAATTTCCACAATTTTCAACTATAATACTCACATTCCAAGGCCTCAATTCTTCAGGTATTTTTAGTTCAGGATAGAATACATTACACGCAAGATGGCGTTTTCGCGCGAGGATGTATCGCGCCGCCCTCGGGGAGGAATTTTAACCCGATTTAACGGAAAACGCAGCTTCCGCGAGGTAAAAATTCACGTTTAAAAAGAGCGGCAACAAGAAGAAGATACGAGGGAAACTGGCGAACAACATTTTATCGGTAGCTAAATTTTCTGCCATCCTGTTCGTACGTAGTTTCCCGAAAGTAGTCGTGTTAGTCCCACTCTGATCTACATATTATTATCAACACCGGTCGAAAAGAGATCGAGAAGAGATCTAGGGATCGCCTGAAAGAAGAACGCTCGCGAGGACTCGACTGTATGTAGTTAACCCCTTAACCTACGATTTACGTTCGAGAACTTTGGGCCGGAAACGTGACGAAGAAACGTAAACAAGTTCGCGCAACCCGTAATATTTACGTTAGGCCCGATCATCGTACACGGGCTATGCCCGTAATATTTACGTTTGGCACAATCATCGTACACGGGCTATGCCCGTAGTTGTAGGTTAAGGGGTTAAGAGTGGTGAAGTGTTTTCAGGGTGTCGTCGGATTATGAAGAACAGGAGCGAGAGGTACCCCTCCTGTATGCGAACAGCGGGCCAGGAGGGGTTGAAAAGTCTCGCTGAAGAAGGAGGAGGAGAAGGTCCTTTAAAAGGCCCTGGGCGGTGGGGTTTTAGTTGGTATGGCGATAGACTATGTTTCTAGCGAATGATAATCCCAACACTACCCTCCCCTATCGTCAACGAAGGGGAGGGTGTCTATAAGACGTTTCCCACACCTCGCTTGATAAAAAAGGGTCGTCGTCGGACACTTCGTCCCTCCGGCCTCGATTAAATTAGCATCGGTTCATCCGGCGGATGTACTCGATGACTTCTGCGCCCCGTCCTACAAAGTGCATCCTGCAGCCGAAAGCGAGGGGGCAACTATGAAACATCGTTGGACCTGTTCCCAGTAAGGCGAGTCGTTTCGTTTTCGTCGAGCGGCTCGTGAAATATTCAGAACGCGGCGCACTCTCAGCGCACCGGCCGTGTAAATGTTAATCGGGTTGGCAAACGCGTCGATTATTTAGGCGTGAAGCGGGAACGATGGTTTTGCACAACCGTGTACACGTAATTACACGCAGCGTTTAAACGATTGTTTGCGCAACGACGATTGCAATTTTCTCGCTCGAAACGAGCCGAGGACGTGTCCTGCCGTCCAACGGTAATCATTCATCGGCTCGCAACGCGTAAGCCGTGTAAGAGACTGCCGATAATTGCATATTTTCATTACAATTCGATACTTACGGGCGCACAATGCCGCTCTCGAGTGTATTCGATCGTGTGTTTGACGGACAATAGCTGTTTTACCAAGCGACAAGCGAGTGCACGAGCTCCGCCGATTCGAAGTTTCAGTTTGTTGTTAAATCGTGCTTGCCAATCGTGAGCGGATTTAATCATTTTCGGAATTTCCTTGGAACTGCAGCGATACCGGCACTCTGTTTTGTGGATAAAGTTGCCTTTTTGAGCGACATTCTTCAATATTCTACAATCAGATTAATGATAGTCCTGTGTTTATATTTAAATAAATTTATGCAATATCTTTAAACGTCTATATTCCCTAAAATATTTGAACATTTTTAACACTAAATGTTGCGGATATGAAGTATATATATCATATACATATATGTGTATATTTCAATTATATTTCCAAAAAGAGATTTATTTTCATTTATGTAGACTTAGAAGAATTCAAAAAGCGAGGTTAAATAAGGAAAAAAATGTACCAGTTACTTTTAAGACTCGGTAGGTTTAGTGTTAATAAGTATTAATATTTATTATAAGTCTTAAGTGAGAAATTGATAGAAATTTGTCGCAGCTTCGTCAGAAAAAAAATGAGAATGTAATTATAGATAGTACTTATTGTAGGATTTACTAAACGGTAAAGTTTGCATGTCAACAGCCACGAATGTTTGCTGATGGATCGAGTTGGTCGTCCAATATAAAACAAATAACAGCCATCTAGAATTGTTCAGTCATTGGGTGGAGACACTCTTGAAACTTCCACAATGAATTAAAAGAGCGCCACTTCTACGGTGCTGCGAGCGTTAATCTTCGTTGTCAAAGTGCCTTATTATTTTTTACTTGTAACTGCACAAAGAGTTCTCCACTTTTGAGGAGCTTAGTAGAGAATACCACCGGCGAAAGGGTTAATGTTCCAGAGCGGTGTCAACGTGCCACGGTCGACAATGCGTTTCGTTAGAAGAAGGAGGCAGACCAGCGGAAAGAGGAACGTGGCAAATATTCCGCGGTGACTTAAGAGACTTAAGCAACTCCGGGGCTGAGTAACTGGCGCAGTCGGCTGAGCTTAGAATCACGGAACAGTACCTCGGCCAACGGTCTCCAAGAGACGTGGCAACTTAACGCTGCTCGACGACCAACTTCCCTGTCTCTCAACCCCTTTTTACATCGTCGACAACGTTTCCTGGACCGCTATTCGACGTCGAATTAGCGTCGAGACTACCCTTACCACTCTTTCCAATCGATCGTTTCGAGAAGTCTATATAGGACACTCGATAGTCGCTATTTCCTCCGTAAATACAGAGTATCCCGGTATCGACGGTAAAAAAATGTGGAGAGGGTGATTCGACACGAGAAAACAAGTTTTGTCATTTCAAGCAACTTTTCCCTTCTCGCAAATGTTCTCCTCGGCTCTATTAAGGAGTTATTAACGAAAAACTCGGACCAATCATAGAAAGTTACTTCGAATAACCTGGGAAATCATCCTTCTCAAGGAAGGATTAATTATTATTAATTAATTAATTACTTACCTCTGGTTCCAGGTCCTAGAATAAACCTCAGAGCTGGTATTTTAGTGTATTTTCTTTTCTGGATTAGCACGATCACACCGGCATGTAACACCGGTGGTTCATATACAGTTGTCCCATCAGGCAGCGTGTAGCATTGGTGGTACAACGGCGAGAAACACAAATTGCAGCTCTGCTGCAAACCATAATCGTTTTGTTATTAGCGTTGATACTTGATACTATTGTTGTTTGGAGTTGATACTGTGCACGTGAAATTATAGGAAACAGAAATAGCATAGCGTCGGATTTACTGGGAGGGTTTTGTGGGGATGAAAATGGGTTGTTGAAAGCTACACTTCAAATTGTGAATTATATAACTCCGATACCACATCCGTGCATCGAAATATTTTGATAGAGAGGCGTCCGAGAAATTTAGGACGTTATAAATACAAGATTGAAGTATGAAATGTCAAACAAGAACGCAAATAATTGGGAACGCCGAGGTAGAAAGATGCCGCACGCGGTTTTCTTAATACGTGGCGGAATATGTATTTCGAATTTTTGCGACGCGGCAATTAAGACCGACACACGGATTACTTTACTTATGCATTAACTTAGTCCGCGAGTCCGTTCCAACTTCAATGCGACTCCATTTGCAAGCCACTCCGCTGTCGACTTTTTCCTTCGCTATTCGGACGCGGGATTATTTTTCATTTTCGTTGTACCCGAAGCACGTTGAATAATGCAACAGCGGATTTTAGCCCCTCTTGAAAAATACACCAGCCGAATGTAAACCGCGAATGTTTTACCAGTGTAACCAGTCCGCTGCGTCAGCCAGCCGAGCCGTTGGATCTATCAAGGAAAGAGACCGGGGAGTCCTCAATCATCCATCAACTCCGTTCTTTTACTCCCGGCAATTCCACGGGATCGCAACTGACCGAAGCAGTCCAGTTTTCTTGCAGTCTAATCGCGAACAGGATCACGAACAGTCGTTGCTCGACTGTAAAAGTAACTGGGAAATGGCGACCCTAGGGTTTCCTGGGTCTCTGGAACCTGACAATCGACCGCGGTGAGAGCCTCGACGTTAATTCAACGTCGGACTGCTCCAGAGTAACGTCGACGATGAAAAAGGCTGAATAGTTTATACGTGCGAACACCATTCTTTCGAAGTGATCACAATTAGTTTTATTCCTCTCTTCAATCCTCTACGTTTCATCGTCACGGCGACATCTGGATGCCCACTTTCAACTTGCCTTTAAAATTTTGTGCGTGCTCTGGATAACACTTCAGGAACAGCGACGACATTCATAAAACATGGAATGGAATAAGAAATCTTTCAAGCATTTGCTAGCGTTCGACATTCAAACGAGTACACCGTTCGTTTGTTCTAAACGAACCATGTTTCATCTAGAGCCTCGCGAGAAATTCGAGAAAATCAATCGAATCTAATGAGTTCGCAAGAAAAAATCGCCTCTCTTTGTGGGAGTTTCGGTAGAATGGACGGTGTTTGAATAATGAAGTTGAGATCGTATGGAAAAAGCTCGATCGAGCCGTAGATATATTCCCTACAACGATATACAAAATACACGCAGGCGTTCGCTACCTGATATTAACAGCCGAACTGAAAGCGCTACGAAAATTAACAACTGAGACACTAAACGCACGAAAATCTATTCGATCAACGTATAATAATCGAGTGTGCCACCTGTACGGCTCCCAAACGTGTCCGTTTGTTTACGTTTCTAAATATCTCCAACGTAAACGTATAAGGTGACTACCAGCCAAAACAATTCTCAGCTGATTACACAGTGTGTTGAACAGCAAGCGTACAAGGTGACAACCAAAACAACGTTTCACCCCTCGCTAAAGGTTCGCGTCAAAACCGTTATGATTGTATCTAACGAACCATAATAGTCGGATCGGCTTCCGGCAATCCATTTCTCTCTATCATAAAAAATATGGAAGTTATTCGAGCGACTTGTTATAAAACGAAGCGATCTCAAGATCGTCGGGAAAAGAAAAGTGTAATGACTGGACGTTGCATTGAATCAGAAGGCTGCCTAGTTCAGGAATACCGGAAAGCGCATCGCGATGGCGAAAACTCGAGGTTCTAGACGAGCGAGGCGTTTGGTTCGCGGCACACAGGCGAAGTTATGGTGTTTGCGAGTGTCTCGAGCAGAATTCTCGAGACTTACTGATCCGTTCAGGATCCCACGGTGTCGTTTCGCGAGCTCATTCTCGAGAGTGTGTTCCCAGCTTGGCGAGAGTAACGCGGCCTCCGTTGTTTGTCGAGGAGCAGCCAGTGAAATTAGTCGTCGACCCACCCCACCGTTTCATACTCTTTCTTTCTTTCTCTTAGGCGAGCGGGATCTCCTGTCTCTCCACCGCCCACGAGCTCGTTCCAGGAGCACTCGCGAGCCTAGCGGCACGCACCTCGCTCCACCCTTTCCTGATTCACCCCGAAGAACACGCAAATGACTTCATTATAACCGTGTCCCTGCTGCCTCTCGCTGCCTCTGCTTTTCGTGTCTACCTTTCTCACCCCCATCTCACCCGTACACGTTACCGCGTGCACTTCCCCTTTCTCTCCCTCTTTCGTTCTCTGCTCAACCCTTTCCTCCCCTTTTCTCACCATCCATATCTGTTCCCACTCCTTCGTTCCACTCTCTACGTTGCTTCTTCTTTTGAACACCCTTTTTTCTACCCCCGTTTACATTCACCGCATTCTCGGATTGTTTCTACTTCGCCGCCTCGATATCCGTTTTTCTCATCGCGTACGGGTAATTATGGAGGCGGGTGCAATTTCATTATTTGCGTGCCGATCTAATTACTACGAGATCACCGATTTTCTCTTGTTCCACGACTTAACATGGTCTCGATCTACATTTGCCTGGGTAAATACATTCAGTGTTAACTAGGAGTGCTCCTTCCAGTTTGCACATCGGTGTATATTCCATACGTTGCATTAATACGTGATATATAGAATATATTAAACGTAGAATATACTTAATATGTATACAATATGCAGGGTGGAGTATTCTGTCGTTAGTGGTTGGATTGGAATTTTGTTAGCTGAAATAACGGTTTGAGGAGAGCTGGTAATTATACCAAATTTTTTGTCAACCCTTTCTCCATTTCTTTGCATAGATACACTTGCAAGTTCCCTGCACCCACTTTGTGGAGATACTCAGACGAATTCGACAAGCACCATAAAACGTGTATTTTCTTCATGTAAATTAACAAAACATTGAAAAAATATCATTCACCTTAATTCAATCGATATTCTGTATATCAGACCTTATGTTAACCTTAATGTGTAGCTTTATAACCCCCTGTAGTGAGTTCGACTCAAGCTCTCAATAATAAAAAGAAGAGAAATAGTGTCCACTAGCAGCAGTACACTCGCATGAATAGTCAAGGAATGACTTTCTTGATCTTTTCAGATTCGAAAGATATTTGTTATGATGCTTGCCCAATTCGTCTCGGCATCCCCTAAGAGATGAGTGTAAAAAATGAAAGGTTCACCTATAAAAGATTGAAGATGAACTTGATAAATCTGGAAAAATGTTCGACAAAACATTTGGTACAATCATTCTAAACATCTCCTTGAATCATGTTATTTTAGCTAAAAAAATTTGAACTACTTAACGGCAGAATAATCTAAGCTGATCAGGCTTCCTGGTCCACCCTGTATAGAAAAATGAATCAACAGAAGACGTAGGAATCATTTGACAGCTGCGTCAGTCGGCTCGATACCCGCAACCATTTTATTTCCATCAGCAAAGCTACTTCCGAAGCTGATACGAATTTATCTCGCTTTTCAGTGGCCGGCAAGCTAAGACGAAACGAAAAGCAGGAACATACGGACCGTGGTGGTCGTAAACTCCAGATAATCGTAAGTTAGGTACCGAGTGGACGAGGTTGCGAAATGAGGGTGGATGTTCGAGAGAGGGAGAAAGAGTGGAGGACGATGTAGAGGAGGATCCTGAAGGGAACCTAGAATCTACCTTAGTCCGGTCGTTGTTTATCAGCCGGGTAGCATCGCGGGGGTTCTACGTAAGCCTTTGGACTTGTTCCGCGTCCTTATGAGCCCCTCGAAACCGAGGGGTCCTCGAGAACCTCTCCGGAACAGGGATTCCCGATGTACCGCGTTTTATTACGCCAGATGTCACCGGAACCGGTTCGTTACCCTGGAATGTTTGATCTTCCCATTTCAAGGTCCTCTGGCTCCATTCTTCAGCGCGGTTCGATGATAAGATGCCTCAGCTGTGTTCTTTGCGGGGATCGACATCCTAGGAAAAATTGATAATTCAGGCGTGTCTACGGGCGGAAATAAAACACCGAGATTCCCGGCGGGCATAAAGTGTCCCCGAGATCTTCCCTCTCCTTTTGGGAATCTACAAAGAGACAGAAAAAGCTTCGCCGACGAACGACCGAGCAGGTAGTTTAATTCCAGCGGCGGGATTCTTCTTATTAACGTTGCTCCGGAATACCTGGAAGCTATCGTGGAAATGCAAATTTCGAAGAACGAAGGAGCGTAGTGACGATAATTGAAATATGGCAGTAACAGACGGAAGAAAGTTTCCTTCCTTTGCTGGAAATCGTGTCGAGACACGGAGACTTGGAAATTGTCAAATTGAACCTCGAATGCTCGAGTGTGCTGTCTCAAAGTCAAGAAAAACCTAACGAGCTTCTCCGAGCTAATTTTATGGGTGTTCATAAATCTAGAAATAATTAATCCGCAATACCATTAATGGAACCGAAACCAGTTGAAATTTATCGTACTTAATATTTTCACGATTATACCATAACCTAATCATAATAAAAATGAACTGTACCACAAATTAGGGTTACAAATTAATATCACATTCGTTTTTAAGAAACGTGAATTTTTAATGGTTTCATGCGAGATTAAAAATTTCCACCTGAATTATAACAAACTGGAGTAAAATAGAAATTCATTTTTTTCTTAATATGTATAATAGATGGAAAATAACACAATAATATTTTTAAATTCTTCTAATCCTTTTACTGTTTTAAATCACACCTACTCTTTTTGTTATAAATGTATCAAATCCGCTGTCTAGTCATAATTTATGAACTTACGCAGTTTTCCATCGCTTGAATGTCTACCCATTTTCATGGCACGTTTTGTTAAGAAGTTTCCTGCAACTCCTAATCCTCTGATCGCGGTCTCACAACATTATCCCGCGAAACATCCGCTAATACAATAGCAGCACTCGTGATTCGCATTAAGATCAGCGAATGGCCGTTGGAAGGCGCGCTAGAGGGTTCTGCGGCACGGATTAAATGTACAAGATTCGGTTGATTGCAACGTTAAAAGCGCTCCGTTGCATGCAATCTTGCGCACGCCCAATCCGCGTTCACCGTATGCTCTCACCTTTTATCGCGAATTAACGAGCTGGATAATGATTGTTATTATATCGACATTGTTATACTGCGTAACCTGTGCGCAGAAAAATGTTGAATCACCCGTGAGCAAATTGTACGCTACGTACTTCGTAAATTTCTTTCTGTAAATTACACCCGAACGCAGAAGTGGAATTGTTCATGAACAAAAATAATAAATCTCTTCTGCGTAACATGCGATACACATAAATCAACTGTTCTGTACAATTTATAAAACTTTGTAAAATGTTTAGCTTCTACAGAAAAAAAACGGGGAAAGTAGGAACAAAAATAAAAGCTCGACGAGGAATAGACAATTTTGAAATTATTCTTTTTAATGGTCGTGTGCCTTGCGTAATAATAATTCTAATTATTTTGTGCTTAATAAAGCAAGTGAGTAATAAGATACAGAACCTTGACAATGTAGTACAATCTGATTTTATTATAACATCTTTCTATGTTATAATTTTCAGATGCAGTTTTCTTCTTTTTTGAAAATGATCCACACACGGATCGAAACGTTGAAAGTTTAAATTTATTTGTAAAATTGCTTTATAGCATTTATTTGATCGAACCGTTGCGACGAAATCATTAATACTTTTTCTGTTTTAACAATCATTCGATCGATAACAATAACAACATTTGTAATTTTCATTATTCGGCAGCATGTAGCAAGAAACATGTCACATTTCCATAAAACTACGACAGCCTACTGACATGCTACCGAATAATGCAAATTACGCCTCGAAAACGCAAAAGCAGACCACCTTGGTATACGTATCCGCTAGACTGATCTTTTATCTAGCGATTGTGACACGTAGTGATCCCAAATGTGCATTATCGAGAAATAGTTTCGCAGGTGTCGAACCCTTGCAATTCACGTGTACGTATATGCATCTAGCGGTGCGAGAGTGTGCAACCACACTCTCACTCGAGCCGTATCCACACCCTTAATTTGATTATTCTATGCGCAATTAAATCTACAAACAAAGCGTGCAAACAGTAGTAACGCTAATTCGCCTCTACCTCGCGGTAATCGGTGCAAGCAATCAAGCAAAACGATATCCACGGTTTAGAAGCTAACGCGTGTACAAGATAACAAAAATAATGGTGATGTGACCGGTCAAGATTAATCATATTTACTGCTCCAGCTATGAAGGCTGCCCTAATGGCACGGTAAACTGCATAAAGAGCAAAGTACAACCCTTGAGGTGCTATTAACCTGTCGCCCGGAGCCCACGATTAAACTCGACACTTCCATTCGACTTTATCGTCAAATAATTCAACAACTTTGTTATTATCCGACCGAGACTCTTATCGCGAATTTTATCGGCGGCTCGAACCTTCCAGACGTCAACAACTTAACTTTTCCGGATCATTCCAACAATCTCAAGGTCCCCGTCGACCCTCCAATGGTAATTCGCCGGAACGCGAAAAATAGAGGGGCGAGAAACTTTCGATTGACGTTCACACGATTGTCGTCGGTTCGTAAAATCCTGGCAGCCGTGAATTTACGAGCAGCGACAATTCCGTCGGGGTTTTAGACGTCGCGGGTCGTCCGTCGGCGATGAGCAGTCAAACGACCCGAAGAAGAAGCTAGGAACCTGGCAAAGTTCCCTGTTGAACGGTTACCGGCCACCGGTCGTTTCTTCAATTTACAACGGAACCGTTTCACGTTACGCCCTTTTCGCCAGCGGTTAATCCACCCGCCTCGATATCCCGACCCTAATCGCCGCGACGTTTATCGACGCCCTTTCGCGACTTCGACGATTCGCGAAATCGCCCGCCGCGCCACGCCGCCAGGATACGGGATCCCGAAACTGTAATTGATTTAGCAGACTCGGGATTTCAACGGCAGCTATATAGTGGATAATGTAATCTACTTTCACCCCGCTCCTGGAGCCGCCTCGCTCGCGACTCCACCACACCCAGAGATCCCGCTGGGTTATCCACTTTGTAGATAAAGTTGAAATTAGAGTAGCTAAATCCCTTTGTCCGGTGCGATTGCAAGACCAAACGCTCCGGGGACATTGCCCCCGTTGTTCCCCGATCCTAGTCTCGACCGATTCCGTCTATTTTAATCGACTATATTCGTTATGGTAATCCTCCGATCAGCTATTCACGATTCCGCGATTTATTCCAATCGACTTGCAAATTTCCAATCGATGAAAGAATCGTTTATTTCACACTCGCTAAGCGGGAATCTCGTGTCAAGCTGGATAATCGAATAATATTTTAACAGCTATTTTTATAGGAAAACTGTTATGTTTATTATTTGGTTAAACTTTCGCTCGCGAGACGAAAAATTTTACCAACTTATGTAATTAACTTATGTTATACAATTCGACGAAAAAAATGATAAAATTTTAAAATCTAGTGTGAGGAATCCAAGATCTAGCCCAGTCATAACGGATCCATTACATCAGAACCGATCGTATGTACGGAAATCAATATTAAACCGTTCAACTTTCGCATTAGAATTTAATATTTCATTATTTTTTCAGTCGAATCATATAATATTAAAGATACATCCAAAAATGAGAAAAAAAGAAAAAACTGCATTCTCAGACTTTCTTATCTTATCAACCTTTCGATAAAAATTCGGAATAGGAGAGCAACATCATAAGACATCAACGTTTTCTAGAAAGAAGTTCGGCAAGATTGAGAAACATAATAAGGTTCGTCAAGAATGACGAGTTGATAAAGGTATAACAATGGAGAATGGAGAACAATAATCAGTTGCACAAAGGGCGAAATTTGTGCAGTTTGATGCTGGCATACGTAGACTGACCTCTTATAATGCACGTTTGGGCTTTACAATGCCAAAATGAACATACATATTGTCGAAAATCAAATTGTTCCATAGCAGTCATGTACCTCTCCATCCTGATCCACGACTGACAGCGACAAATGTATACAGCGTATATATACACTTACAATTAGTCGAGCAACGCATAAAACGCGTTTTGATAGACCCACGTAAAGTTAAGTAAAAAAAGAAACAATTGAAGAATCAATTTAAGTCTTTGTTCTGGTGTTTGCTATGGTACGATAGACTTATATCGAAAACGTAATCTATCCAGTACCTTGCCTCACGCTCGCAGATTCATCACAGTATCAGCCATTGTAAAGTGTTTATAGCGTCATCTGAAGGAGTGGGCCAACATTCTCGTACTCCATTGAGCTGCTATAGCTCCAAATTGCTCAGCGAAACGACACTAACTGTACGATAGCTTCGGTGATCGCTTTGATGAACGCAGATCCGAGAGATGAACACGAAATGCTTCCTATTATTACTATCGATTATATTATACAGGGTGAGACACATCTAAGACACTCAGAAAAAATGTTTCAGGATGACAACGTTTGGTTCAGTGTGACAATTACTGTGACGAAGAAGGTTTTTTCAACTGAGTATAATATATAATTGGTTCTCGATCGATTAGTTTATCTTAGCTTTCCAAATTGCCTTCTAGCATCCCGTGTATAAGGCAAAGACCCGCTAGATAGCCTTACTGATGAGTCCTCTAGCGGGTCAAGGACGAAACACCTCCTTCCTTTTCTGTTCCATTGTCATAAATGATCGAACCAGCGCGCACGAATAAATACTTGTTGTATCGCTGAGTATAATATGTTGACCTTCAAATGATCTTCGCAAGAGTCATTCTTCGATAAGCATTACTTAACGTACGAAGACCATATTCATCTCCGCCGAACTTACTCGCTTATTCTTGACGAAAGGAAAAATACCAAAAGGAAGCCATCAAAACAAAATATAATTTCTTCTTATCATCGAGATCAAATGAAAGATCTATGGCGTTCAAGCTCAAGCAACAATGAAGTAAATAGTTAGAAAATATGACGAGCAATTTAGTGAACTGTCGGCAGCGCTCGCATATATATAATTTATCGAATACAGCCTTCCCGCCACATTAACACTCCGCTAGATCAAATTGGATTAATTAAACAGCGTAACGTGGATGCAACCGTTCGGTTAGAACACACGCTAATACTGATTAATCGGTAATGCTCGCTCGACCACACTGACAAAGTAAAGTTCGCGGTCGTTCGCCGAGATACAACATTCTTCATGCTACAGCTTTCATTAATCCTTCTTGCAAGACTGTCTCCGTCGTGAAACACGATATGGCTATGTTCGAGCTCGGGCGCATAGTTCACAGGGAATTCCGTGTCCGCACTCTTAGAAAGCTAAATTGCGTCTGCAAGGCCCTTTGCGTGACACATTTCTCGGTCGCTGTGACAACAAAAGAGCGTCGCAGCCGCTTGCGAAAAAGACTTCTCGGGGCGTTGCGCTGTAACGGCGCCGAGATGGGAATCGCTCGCTTATTACCTTAAAATGTGACCGCTATATTGTCACCGTGAGACTATATTCACCGATCGTTTCGAAGCCGGCGACTATGCTCGCGATTATAATAGTAATGGGGCGGGTTAATGCTTGCCACCGACCGCATCCTTCATTCGCAATGGTCTTTTTACGCTGATTACTTCCGTAAATCTTGCTGTGGATAATCTTTTTCTGCACGGTCACGGCTGAGGAGACATTTTCGCGAAGCAGCCTCAGAAAAAAATCAATGTTTCCTCGCGTAAATCTACAGTGCAATATATGGAAAATAAAAATCGCAAAAATAACGAAGTTTAGTTTCATTCTTTTCAGCAATTATTACTTTGATACACGACCTGCTTTCGCAAGGAAAATTCTTTTAATAACACTGTAGCGGTCGCGCCAGACGGATTTTATGGTAGGGACCAGTGAAGCCAGAATGAGGACAAAACAAACCTCATGTACTCCTCAACTTACCCCTTCCACTATTCCATTTCAGCATCGTGCGCACGCGTGACATTGGGCTCCCATTCGCCCCATTCATTCCGCGTCATCAAAGAGGGGGTACATCATTTCACCGTGACTCCCCTAATATGGCTACACTGGTAGGGACACCCCTATCGCACACGGGCCCAGTACGTGACTTCTTGTTGTTTGGCTACGGCGTTTGCCCTGTTATCGCCACGTGACTTCATAGTAAAATACATAGTTACGCCAGTACTTGGGGCAACCATTTATTCCTTCAATCATTGAAGGGTGGTCCTTCGAGAAATCTTAGTCAGCACACCTAGTGCAAGCACCGCAAGGTCCGAAAGATCGTAAGATCCACCGCGGAAAATAAACAACACTTAACATATTAACAACCTATAGTGCTAGTACTCATCGATTGAAAGGAGGGGACCCGCCCGCGTAAATATTTAACGATGCGACAAACAGGTGGCCATATTGCATGCGATATGTTCACGATGGAGGATCGACGATCTCAAGGATTCGGCCCGTAGACAATGGTAAGGACGAGGACAAAAGGATGAATGCAGGATCGTGGTCGGAGCAGCTCCCGAATGGACACGTCTCGAGGATGCATCTAGTGAATGTATTTCGTGAATGCGAGGACACGGTGACGCACAGCTGCATTCTCCGTGCACGCGCGATTTCACGGCGCATAGTTTCGTTAGGCGAGCCGGACGTTCGAGCGGCCGCATTAATTGGTTATAACATAATTATCGTGCTCGCCTGGTCTCGCATTGTCCGCGAGATGTGCGGCCGCACGCATCCCGCTCGCGCAATCGGAATTACGCGCAAGCCGCGCACTACAGGTTTAACGTTAATTGATAGAAACGCGGGGTAGCCGTCAATGTACGTTAATCAATCTGGCGAGTTCTGCTAATGCCTTGAAACGCGCACAGCTAATTCATTTATGCTCGAAACCGAACGCCACGCCTTCGACAGATTAAGGGTGTGGATCCGAATGTGACCTTGAAAATTTTTCGATCGTCGTGCCAAAACAAACGAGGTGCGAGTAAACGAACTAAGTAGGGGGTGTTAGGTACATTTTCTACAGTTGAAATTAGCCGTCTCGAGACGCACTCGCACACAGGCACGTTTGGTCGACGTGTCCGTGTGCCCAGGCGAACGGCAACGGTTCGGTGTTTGCGAAACATGTCTCCCACTCTATCTTCCTTTTCCACGACGATATTCTCCCACGCTTTCGACACAGCCTGTTCACGTGCCGTGTGACTTTTTTCGGTTGTTAATTAACATATTAAGATGAAAAAAAAACGAAAATACTCGAAGTTTGAGTATTTTCTTTTTTTATTATCATAATCATCATCTTCATCATTTATCATCAATCCTGCTAAATCTTTTTAAAACAGAGTTGTGCAGAATTACAATTGAATTAATCCGGAATTGAATTACATTGTATTTCATTGTTTAATTACATTGTTCAATTATATTGTATTTCAATTACACATCTGATTAAAATACTGAGTAATTGAATTATATTGTATTTCAGTTAATAGTAATTCAATTACGCCGTAAATGAATTACTATATAATTGATTACAATTACGTAATGGAATTAGCACAACTCTGTTTCAAAATACATACCTGTTAACTTAACCATTTTTATATTCTCTGAAGTAATCGACTTCAAATTGGACTACCCCTTAAGGTCGCTATTGGAAAAGTAAAAATTTGTTGGCAAGCAGTTATGGGAAGCGCAAAGCGTATCCGTTTGCACGATAGACGCAGGAGGTCCAGTCGGTACACCGAGTGGAAGCTGGGCGAAAAACTGTCAAACTGAATCCGGAAAAAGTAGTGACCGGAGGCAGTCGAGTCGATTTTAGGCGGTAGGAGCTCTCGAGCCTGACGAATCGTCGGATGCTCGGCTTATGGACCTCTCGATTCCAGTTCGGGGCGAAATGAAATATGCAGGCGAATCGCTCGCCGTGGGAGCCCAGGACGATCGTCGGCCCATTTATGTCCGTCGACCGGAAACCACGGGTGCATTATTAATGCGCGGGCCCGATAGTTCGCCCGCGGAAGCTGCACGTGACACGTACAAATGTCCGTAGTCACGTCATTAGTCCGGGAGTACACCGGATCTGCAAGCGCACGACTTTTCTCCGAGAAACATTCACGGCCGTGGCGTCCCTCAGATCCTGCTCGAGACACCTATGGGCCTGCTTGGGATCATGATTGAGGAGAAAAGTTGCAGCACCGCTGTTTCGCCGCAATTATGCACCATCGTCACGAACTTTTAACGATTAACCTGTTGGCCGATTAACCTGTTGTGATTTTTCAGCGTATCAGATCTTTTAACGGTGCAACCAGCAGTAGTCGATTGCTAGACTGTTTCAAAATTTATTACATGTACAAATTAATTAGTGGGTCTTCTAATCGATTGCATTTCTATTACTTTAACTTTGGGTACCCGAACATTGCAAACTTTCGGGACCCGACTGCCATTTCGGGTTCCCGAAGTTTATAAACTTTGCGGGTACCCGAAACCTCGGGTTATTGCCTGGTTCCTTAATTCGGTGTTGGATAATATTGTTTTAATTGGTCGATAATATTGTTCGAGGAACGATACCTTTTCCTCGCGTAACGGACATACATACTTGATTATATAATAGCTCAAGGTGTTTCTTTTACAAATGATGCTTAATTTGATCCATACGTTTCACTTAGAAGAAATGTCTGCTTAACGTTGCTGTTACAAATCAACAACAATCTGATAATTAAAAGGAAAGAACGTTCTGTATTACTTTCAAAGAGACTTTCCAACGTATTGTCTAAAGTGCACGAAATATGCAGTTCGATGGCGGTTCCTTTTTGTGAAAGTCGATCAGAGAATGCACGCAAAGTGCAAAAAATTGAGCTATTACAATGAATACGGGAGTAGGGCTGGAAATATCTTTTCGCCTGGGTGTTCTCTCTCTCTCTCTCTCTCTCTCTCTTTGTGTGTGTGTGTGTGTGTCTATGTCGAGGAGCAATAAGGAGATTACAAAGGAGGGGTGGGACGGGTGAGAAGGTTCTTCGGTGGAAGAGCGGAGACACAGACGAATCGACGATTTGGTCGATCTCGTCGATCCTGCATCCTATCCCTTTTTCCCCCATCGAGTGCGGCGGACTTTTGCATCAGACGGGCTAGAGGGTGGTGTGAGGAAAGTTCTTACGGCGGTTCCTTTGACGTGGTTTAAGTAGCTTGAAAGAAGTAGGCGCGAGCTGAGACGCCCTCTCGAACCGTCGATGGGATTACGGACTGTTCGCCGTTAGATGATCTTCTATTGGATATGTTTTCTGAGGAGTGGAAGAGATAGCGAGCCGCTTTTGCCTCCCTCGCAAATTGCCGCCAGTTCATACCTCGTCAAAAAGTAATCCGTGTAAAGTAGGCATTCCCATTCAGAGCTGTCAATTTTACAGAATTTTTAACATAAAAAATAGTTTAGTCAATAGTTCAAATTCTGTTTTGCTCTACTACAAATAGTTGCAAGTTATAATTTTAATTTTAACCCCGCCCACACACACACACACACAAAATTATTATATCGAAATTAAATGTATTCTTTGTCGCATCGATACCCCATCACAATGATCGACTAGCCATTATACAAATCGTTTCGTTGGTTTGGAACAAACAGGGCTGGATGAACAGACATTATTAATTAATAATAGCAATTCGTTTGTTATTATTGGGAAGGAAATTACAATTATCGTTAATTACGGGCGTTGCAATATTAAACAGAATGTGTATCAAACCGAACAATGCATTTTACACTTTAATGTCATACAAAATGTACACTGTCGTGGTAGTCTAGTTGCAATAGCGATACGAAAGTTACTTAAAAATGTAAATACCGGTTCACGGTTACAGGAACGGTAGAATGATGTAACAGTAATTACGGTACGTTTTAATTTTTCGCTGGACTGAATATGGTGATTCGATCAATATGTATGTTTTCTTTGACATATATTATAGATATGCTAAACAGTTTAACCTGCGCTCTATTGATTTTGACTGCCTGACTGCAATTGATTTTGACTGTAATAATAATAAAACATTTAATCGTGGAAACGAACAACAATGGTAAACAAAGTATGTATCTATATTTACGATAGTATGCTCAAAACGATTAATTTACCACAACTTCTATAATAAACAAACAAGAAATATAATCACTATTACAAGAATTTGATTCAGAATGAAAATTTTGTGCAGCAATTTTCTCGCATAAAATTTCTTTCCTTAACAGTTTCAGTGAGCTGACAATAAAAGAAACAAGCATTTTATATTTTATACTCGAGCATTTTACGAAAATTGCCATCAGTCGTAAATGCATAAGGATGCGGAGTCTAAATGATGCACAGGAGATAATCACGTTTCAACCATTGTGAATCACTGACCATAAAAAATATTATCCACAATATTTCGATCAGCCATGAAATATTCGACGGCACTTCCACGACAGCGTTTTTGCGATGCGAGAGATCGTGGCGAAAGTAACGGCAAAGCTTTTTTAGGTACTTCGGGAAGGGAAAAAGGCCGAGAAAGAGTTTTTCGTCCCCTCATGACGGTTTCCCGTTCTTCCCGTCGGTTACGGGGGTGGAGTAGGAAGAAAAACTATCGGAAAAATCACAGTGACCCCCTTGGAACGTTCGCCCCGTGTCACCGCAGCTGTCATAAATACGGAAGAACAAGTTTTCCCAACTGGTCGCGACCGCCCGGCAACGATTTCTTCCGAACAAAGTTTCGAACTAACCGTCCGTAATGTTGAACCGGCTCCGGCTCTATTCAATGGGAAAGATTATACTACATGAGGCCATCTATGTGCCTCTTGGTCCCGGCACCGTGAAATCGAACGTCTTCGAACATTTACCAGCGGCGTACCTCGTTTCTTTTAGTCCATTCAATGAAACGTTCCTGTCTGAATCATTATAATGTTATTTCTTTATTCGAATATATATTTCCATGAAAAATATACCAAAGCTAGTGTTCTACGATCTCAAGATTCATTGCAACCTTCTATGAATACTCGAAGCAAGGAAGAGTTAACATCGACAATTAACAATTTATAATTTAACGATAAGGGGAATGCTGGTTTATCAATTCCACAATTGATTCACACTTAAAATCCATTTCGATTCGCACAGGACCCTGCGAGGACAGTGCAGTTAATTGTTTCATAATATTGATAGTATTATTATGTAATTATACTCTGCGGATATTTATTGCAGGCTAAATCCCTGTGGAGCGAGGATTTTATGCGCCTGTCGCATCCGTGATCGCTGAAAATTCAGTACACATGTATAATGCGGTATTCTAATGGAATTTCCAACACGGTAGACCTTTTAATCGAGCAACTAAATTTCTGTTTGATTCCGGGTATGGTCAGGCGACAAAAAACATAATTCTTTAATTCCACCATTTAAAGGGACCATTCCATACGATTCTATTTTCCGAAAAATTTTGCTTTTATTTTTCTTTCACAGTAAGATTAATTCCATTTCTAAAAAAAATGAACCTCGATTGTAATGTTTCGAGGCTCGAAGAATTATAAAAATAATAAAAATTTGCTTATCCTTCGTCCAAAAGCGAGCTAACCCCGATTAATACTCATTGAAGACTGGAACTTACGGATTAAACGGTGCGTTCGTGGAAGGTGTCGACACGGGGATCAAGACGTGGTTGGATGGCGGGGATCGCGACGAGATTAATATTTCGTGGAAGCCTCTTCGATAAGTAGCGGAAGTACGACAGGACGAAGGAGAGCGACGAATGGAGAGGATCCGCGGCGAATGGAGACGAATCCGTGCATTCATTTTCATCCTAGCGGAAGTTCCCGCGCGTTTTTTACAATCACGCCCTTTTCTATCCGGCCCCTCTCCATCCTTTACAATTTTCGCGAATGCCGCCCGTTCGCGGAGCGCACCGAGTGTCTCTCGAAAGAACGATTTTTCCCCCCGTTTCCCGTAACGCCTGTCCTACAGGTCCACGAGATGAAACGCCTGGCGCCGGCAACACTTTTCACTACCTCCTGGCGCTCATCTCTTTCTTCTCCTTCTAGCCTCTCTCTCTCTCTTCCTTTCTTACTTTTTTTAGTGTTCGCGGTGGAACGACCGATAAAATCGACGAACTATGCGCCGCGATTTCACAAATTTCTCGCATCAATTCCCTCCTCCCCGCTCCTACCTTTTGCATCATTGGCCTGCGAAATCATTTTACGACCTGTGCTTCCGGTGCTGATGCAACTGCCACTGCCGTGTTCGCTATGAAAAGGAGCCGAAATGAATCTTCTTGGGAATATTCATTGAAAATCTCCAATTTTTATTTTTTCCTTAAATATTTCATGAATGTCGTTGAAATATTTTACAGTTAAAAATTCGCGTTTCCTATGTGTCACTTTCGGTAGTCCAACCATTAACGATAACTGATAATGAACCATGAATCCAATATTTTTAATAACATTTAATAACCATCTCTCATAGTAAAATTTTAATGTTGTAATTAATAATAATATTAACAATGTATTGTATGTTATACCATATTACGAGCGATAGCATTAAACAGTAAATAATTCATTCATTCATTCAACAAGTATTAATCAGTCAACCATCAAATTCAGTCGGCAGTTAATTCAAGTTTAGTTCATTCTGATAGTTGATATTGAAAATATATTTTGTTCAATTTTTTTATCTAAAATCAACATTTCAAATCATTTTAAATACCTGACTTCAATTTCTACGTTCAAAATCAATTACCCGAACCGAAGCCGATGCAAGTAGATTCAAAACTGCGTTTTAAATTCTTTTATCAAAATATTTTATTTACTATTCCCATCTCAAAACGTCCACCTTAGGACGTAACATATGATACAATGAGATAGATCGATAAAACGAACGTGGTAAATTTAAAGTTTTTTTAAGGCGATAGCTAGTATCTGTTTAGATTTAGAGAACCGGCTCCATTTTCTTCCCATCGACACGGAACGATTTCAATGGACTACTGCGCCGCGCGAAACCGCAAAATGAGTCCCGCTGGTAATTTCTCTCCGGTTTAAATGGTTCCTCCGACCGATAAACCCTCGCGGATTAATCTCCCGGGACTGTGGATCGTTCGATCTTGCACAGCTATCGACACGCAGGATGCATCCAACGATTTCGTTTCGTTCGCGATCCGCCGATGCACCGGGTACGCCGCTTCTCCGGTGCTATTTAGGCGGACCGAACAAATCATGATCGGAACGCGAGAATTTCGTTTTTATCCTGTTCGTTTTATGCTCGTTGCGCAATGGTTATCGTTGTCGGATCCCCGGGTTCGAACAGTGAAAGTGGGACGGGGTTTTGGAACGGAACAAATGACTCTTCCGATTTCATAACCAGCTATTTTCTCGTTATGCTTGATTAATACGGGAATAGAAGGGGTCCTGAATGTCCTGAAACTCGCAGCGTGGACTCCATTGAATTCTTGAGTTCACCAGAATTTTCGAGTCATCAAACCGTTGAATTCTCAAAAATTTAAATCCTTGAGGTACATTCTTGAATTATTGAATGCTCGAGTAGTCGGATAGTTCAACCCTTGAGTAATTGAATTGTAGGATGCTTCGATTAGTGAGTCGTTGAATTGTCGAATTCTAGAGTTCTTGAGTCATGAAACGAGTTGCCAAGAACGTAGACTGGCAGCGAAAATGGCAGATAATTTATAGCGTTACGAACTTCCCAAAGAATGATACTCACCTCTCGATAAGGAACACTGCGCGCAACCTGTTAGCATGTGTAAAGTTTGCGGAACACTATCATGAAGACCTAATGGTGATTGTGGCAATGGTAGCCAGGAGTTCCGGTCGTTTGTGGCAAGGAAGTGGTTTTAAGACTGTAGACCAGACCGCGTGAAGTGTTATTGTCTGACTTTACCTGGAGTTCACGGCTAGGTAGAGGACCGAGGATCTACGGAATTAGGTTCATTGGTTTGATGGACATTCGAGAGTTCCAAGAATATTTTTTACAATGGAAGAATAACGAGTTACGAACTTTTATCTTGAAGAAATTTAAAGCAGTGAGCATCCTTCTATTATAAAGTCAGCTGTCTTACTGTTATATATAGTCAGTCGAATAACTTTAAAAACTTAATCGCCCGGAAGTCTATTAATCCTGAATCATATATTTTGCTAGAGGAACTTCGTCGAAGAAAAATACTTCCTTCGATAGAAAACTAATTCTCTAGCGATCGCAAAGTTTAACTTGTCTTTATTGATACACTGACTCAATTTCTCTCTTCGTATTATACCATCGCTAAAATCAAATTCTGCATATGCCATCACCATCGTCTCCGAGAATCCAATTACATTTTAAAGAGCCGGAAGCGTCAAATCCGCCTTCAGAAAATTTTCTTTTCCTTCGGAGGCGACCTCCCGTGGAATATTTACGTCGCCGAGTGACTGACGCTTTCGAAATTCCGCAATCATCGTTCGCCGGCGAAATTCCCCGAAGCACCGCGAAAGCGGTTGCACTCAATGTGCCGGCACGATGAAATCCCCGCAAACAAAAATTCATTACAGCTCCGGTAGGAGGAGCTGTTCCGCGTCGCTCGAGCATTCTTTTCCAAGGAAATTGCAGCGTCACAAGCAAGAGGGCACTGACGGAGTCGCGTGCGGAGAGAGGCCACCGCCTCGAGAGTATCCCTCTGAACGCATGCACCAGGATATGCACCAAGATATGCACCTAAGAAAGGACTCTTTGCTAACCGAGGAAATCCCTTCGCTTAATACCCGAACAATGCGTGCGCTGTTTACCAGCCGAATATATCCGACAATGGGAACTTTATCCGTAGAGCATCGCGGAGAGGCGAGCCGAGCGCTCTTTGAGCCTGCCTGAATTCTGCCGGAGCCGCGGCTTCTTCGGCCGGAGTATCGCAATTTCATTGCAATTTACTCTGCCCCACATTGTGCCTTATTACCTTCTTATCATATGGACAACGAAATTCAAGCGAGGTAAGTATTGTCCCAAAAGTATAAGGGAATAGAAAGGAGAAATAAGTATAAGGTATAAGCGCGATAAATATTGTCCTAAAAGTATAAGGGAATTTTTGGGTGACAATAACTTTAATAAAAGGAGTGAACATGTATAAATAGTGTATAAATAGTGTATAAACCTAAACGCAGTCTTTTAAAATTTTTTTGTAAAATATTGCATTGCCATCCAGGTCTGAGCTGTGGGGAAAGTTTCAAGTCTCTAGCTCATCGGGAAGTTAGTTTAAAACCAATTGCAAGATTTGTACCGAACAAACAGACAAACAAGAAAGCGAGCTAATAAAAACGTGGTAAAATCATGGTAAACACAACTTTCCTCCTCCGTATATTTCGTGCATTTCGTTGTACCAACATGTATCAATTCTAGTGGTTGCTAATGACCTAGATGTTGATGCGATCTGTACAAATAAATGAATTGTTAGGAAATGGGTTTAGAAAATTACTATAATACTGGAGTATTAACTTTAAAATACTGTTTCATTATATTATTATATATTGTTTGAAGTGAAGAAAATTTATTATATTTATTATATATTGTTTGAAGTGAAGAAAATTTATTATATTTATTATGTATTGTTTGAAGTGAAGAAAAAATTAAAAAAGTTGTAGGGGCGAAGTTCATTTTTGCTCTGACAGTTGCACTACCATTACTAATAATCCAACATCAATTTTAGGAAAGAGTATATGTAAAAAAATAATTTTAGGACGAGAAGGAGGGTCTGAACATCAATATTTTACTAAACCTGATGGCCGGTTGTGATTTTGCAATCGTCACTGGGACCCTGGATCGTGCTTCAAGTGAAAAGGTCAATAAGGTTGCACAGGAAGCACGCGTTAGGTGGGGATGCGTCGCGAAACGACTCGCGGCCGGTTTTATCATCGCGGGAAAGGGACTCGGGGCCTTTATTCTGCAACGTTCGTTACTGAAATACTTGCAACGATTGTTCGCGGAACGGAGCGCTGAAAAATGGAATCGCGCGAATTCCTCCTGTCTCGCGAGAAGCCCCTTTCTTTCCGGGCGCTTAATAACGAACCGAAGCTCCGAGCGCATGAGACGAAGCGCAGGGAAACGCGTCTGCTAAAAACGATGCTGGATTGAAAATCTGGAGCTAGCTGTTTCCTCTTCGTTTTTTCTTTCTTTTCGTAGGAGAAACTATCTTTCGGGAGAACATGGATAGTTCGTAAATTGCGGAGCAGCGAGCTGTTCTTCGTGCCGAGTGGACGGAGATGGGGAAATGTTAGGTGTTCCATTTTATGGAAATGTTCAGTTGATGGTGTGCTATCTGGATGGAGTATCGAACGATTCGAAATACGGTGGGATAAAGCATATATAAAGTGAACGTTCGAATGACGAAAGTGCTGTTATATACCGTGTGAACTATGATTTGGTGCTCGAACGTGCCCAGTTTTCATAAAAAGATGCATAACTATTCGATACATAGAAACTTTCCGTACACAGAAGACTGCGGATCTATATGCGAAATGAAAATTCTCCATGTCGCTTGTAAGAATTCGAAGTTAAACGAAAATGTATTCTTTATAATCACTAATACTCGCAACAATTGCAAATATTGTAGTAGTCAAAGCGGTTATGACGAAACGACAGAAAAACTGGACGTTCTGTGGGAATAAAATTTTGGCAAGTAGAAACGGTCGGACACGATCGGCCGTATTAGCCGAACGCGCTGAGAGACACGCGCGCACGAGCCATGTATCCGATTGTATTTCCTCGCAACCGGAGCCGCGTTCAAAAAACCGTTAGCCCGCTGCGTTTGTGCAGCGTTTTCGCGCGTAGATTCGTCCGTTTCGCAATCGCGCGATAAATTACGCACTATATGTTGGGAAAAAATAGAGAAATATTTGAAACGACTCGTTTCTCGTTTGACCATTACTCGGGAAAGGTTTTTTACGCGTGTCGTGCACGATGCACGCATTTTTTGTTCAAAACGCTGCTCATTCTGCGAGTATCGCGAGCGCATTCCGCAAGAGTTTGCGAATCGGCCGCGGGGATTGAAATCAAACAAACGATGAGTTTATTCCTTCCCAGAGAGAGAGAGAGAGAGAGAGACCCGAGGAACCGATGGCAATCCAGTTTCCGCTAGCCGGCATTAACTAACCTGAAAAATCGGTCGAAGCCGATTCCCGGGATCGTTGAAAACGAGGAGAGTGCATGATAAACAACGGCCGGCTAGCTTTTCACAAAGGACTGATCGAGCACGGACACCGCGTTCGAAAATCGAAAATAGATGAAAAAATCGAGCCGCGACAATTCCGCGACTAAACGTCGATGGCGTTCTCCGTTCGGAATGGTCCCGGGGAAATCGAGAAACGTCACTAGGCCGGACTGCGATCATGAGGACAGAACGAGGATATTTCCGACGTTCCGCTGGGACACGAGGCGTCACTCGTCGCCAGATTTCCCGTGGCGGCCGTACTTCATCCGAAATTACCAGTGAAGCACGTCCGGCTGATTCATCGCAGCCTCTGCGCGCCGTTCCGTCCGGGCTGCTAACATGCTAACATTTGGAATTAGACGGGGACACGGCGAATTCCGCGACGACCAGCGGAACGCACTGCCCAGGCTAGCTTAGCCGCCCCTTCGACCACCCGATTGGTCAACGGGACAAACGACCAATTTCCCTTTGCTATGCTTCCCTCGATTTTGCAGCTCCAGAACTTTTCTTTCTTTGACCTTTTCAGGGCCTGTTTCCGTGAAAGGCCGCCGAATATCGTAGAACTTATTTAAGGGATGTGGCCACCGATAAAACATTTTATTTCAATATAAAAAAGAAAATTTACCAGCAAATCGAATCGAAGCAGAGTTTACAACGTATCTAAAGGTATTAGTATAATTAAAATATGTACAGGATGTTTGCTAAAAAAATTCAAAACGAAAAATTTTTGCAATTCAACATTTGCAGTAACATTTTTTCATCTTGTAGATTCTGATAGAAACAAATAGTGTAAAAATCAATTCTGTTGATCGTATTGGGACTGAAAGTGTGAATCGGTAGCGATTCTAGCTTCCGCGGTGAATCAAAGCTTTTAATTAAGGAGAAAAAAAGGGAAAATTGTGTTGGAAGCGTTGAAGAGTCAGAGTACGGAAGAAAAAACAATTGGCTTCGGTGAGCGAAGGGTTTCCGTAAATCCAGACAATCGGAATCGACCTCTGCTCGATTAAATACAGCTCTGGCCACCAGAATTTGTAGAATTGCAGGAGAAACAGCTGGCCAGGGGGTTCCGATAGCAAATAAAAGGAGGGAAAACCGGTGGTGTGGTGAAAGAGTTGGGCGCAATGGCTAAAAAGAATTCTCCGTCGAGCTTTCTGCGCCCGGAAACGGCAACGATTCCGTTCGCGGCGCATGCATATGCTAAAACACTCACTCGGCCGATACGAATCCCGTGATTTCGTGTACCAGACTCAAAGAACGTCCGGGAATTCGATTCGAACAACGAAACGTTCGAAAGGATCCGACTTCCGCGCCGGCACCACGTCCCTCGTCGGAACTTTGTTAATTTCGTTGCACGATGGCCTTTTAACCGTTTCCCACGAGCCTTCCGAGAGCACCGAGCGTGAACTCGAAAAAATTCTCCTCTCGATCCGATTTCTTCTCCTCTGGATCGCTTAAACAACTCCGTTCAATTACGTTCCGCGAGACAAAAATATTTCACGAATCGTCTTTTGCTTTGCTGATTTCTTTCATCATCGTTGATTTTGCATTTTGTGAACACACAATAACCGTGTGAAGATGCGAAGAAAAGAATCTTCCCCTCTACGTTTATTTACTCGGTTATATTCACTGTTTTGTAATCTGATTAGTTCATTATTATCGACCAATAAAGAATAATCTTGTTTTAGCACGTTTTAAAAATGATATTACTTTACCACTATATTAGTTCATAAGCGGAAGTACTCTCAGTCTTGGCTGCTCTTCTTCGGCGTGTTAAAATGAGGTTAATACACAGGTTGATAGCAGCTTAAAAGCTGTATCTCACTTTTTATACACTTTACGCCATCATTAGTACCCAATAAGGTCTACCAGACGGTTCATAATGAGCCATTTCAGATTTTATATTTCTGTATACTAAAACTGTTTATTCCATGAAGATATTAAATTATTCATTCGCCCACATTATTACAGTCCACGGCATAAAAGCTCCAAACAAGTATAAAATCATCTGTGAAGTTTCTTGGCGACAGATGCAGATTTTGAGAATAATGCTGCTTTAAATTATCTTTCTATGAATACGCCATTGTTCTGAATTAAACACAGTATGAATAAGATAATCGATTACTGTCAGTGTAATTTCCAAGGAAGCTTTAAAATGATTTACAGTTCCATGCAAATTCTAGAAGTACAGATTCAATAGATGCAATGATGTTTCCAATAAGTGTAATAACTGTCCCAGCACAATGAGGAAAATGTTCGCGACTACGTTTGAAAAATCGATGCAAAATATGAATTATTTATTGATGCGTTCTGCGTCCGTAAAAATAAATTATCAACATTCATCGGCTACATCGAGCGTGCCGTGTGCAATGGAGCTTGCAACAAATGCAAATTGCTCCGAGCAGATGTATCAAAGTCAATATTTTTTTTTCGAGAGTGCGCACGCACTAGCCAATTTGGATGCAACGTGATTAACATTTGATTTTACATTTCCAACTTATTTTTCATATATAGTTGGCGTTCTTCGATTTCCATCGCCGGCTATCTCGAGTTACAACGATCCATACAGTGACTTTGTAAAGAACGTGCAGTTAGATACATGTCGCGCGGTAATTATTAAAATAATTGAATCACGCAAATTGTTTCCATATTCGTTATTTTATTTTCCGGTTGCGCAGAATATTGTTATTAACGGCACGTCACCGAACTGACATGCAAATACTGCGCGCGATCTCTACGTTAGAGTGGGCCGCTGCTAAATGGTTGTTAAAACAGAATTCGTCGCATTTCATAATACGAAAGCACTTCGTATCGGTCGATCGTGAATATAAATATGCAGAGATACTCGAGTTTTAGCGTAATGCATGTGAAAACTCGAAAGTTAATTTTTGAGCTACTGGTATTTACTGGGGACTCGATGGGCTGACCAATTACGGACAATACTCCTTGCTAGTTACTATACTACGTACTTCTTCTGTTTCTAGTAATGAGAGTATTGAATAATAAAAATAACTAGTTTGTGGTATTTTATAATAATTATATCTGTTCATGAAAAGACATGCTTCGATAGTTTGTTCGTAAAGTAAAATTCTATCATTTAGTGGTAAAACGAGCAATTTCTACTGAATTTTTTCATCAGACCATTTCTTCTATTAGAACTATTAAATTTAAATTATTAAAGCAAACGAACGTCAGTGATTTATTATGATTCGTTTAATTTACTGATCTTATCAATTATAAAGTGTAATATAATTATAAATTTAAAATGACGACGAGCACGAATTTAAATTTCGAATATATTTGCATATACGTTCATGTACGTGCATGCACGTTCGTAAAATCAGATTTCTGAGGAACCTATAATAATCTTCCATAAAATAATTACCAACACACACAGCTACGACTGTCTAACACCTGCCCACATTTTGAACAAGCTAAAATGATCTCCGCAGCGTTCTCAAAGAGCGCTATTTAAAGCATGAACATGAAATTGTCGCTGTCAAACAGAAGATTCCCAGCGTCCCATCGTTCGACGGTCGTCTAATTAATTAATCGTCGCTGGATCCAATTAATTCGAGCGACGCGATTCGTGTTCCACGAAATCGTGTCTCTTCCCGGGCCGAAAATGATAAAGAACCGTGCCGAGATGCGATTTCCGAGGTGTACATTTATTCCATGGCACGGCGTGGGTTGAATGAGCAACGTCGGTTTTTCAGTAGCTTCCCGGGAAAACAATTCGTTCGAGGTACAACGACGAATTAACGCGACGGCGTTAATTGCGTTTGGGACGGGCTGGCACTCCTCGAGAACGCGCCTCTAAAAGCGTTTCTATTTTTTTCCATCCGTCCGACCTTCCTCTCTTTCTCTTTCCCTCCGTCAGCTTTTTCCCTTTCTCCATCTCTGTTTTAACACCCGAGAAGCAACCACCGGGAATACGAACAAGATTTTATATACTCGGGGCCCGAACCTCTAGAGTTTCACGGGAGCTAAAGGCTACGCTCGATACAAGCTAACGACCGTTCTTCTTCGGCAAACGGGATGAAATCAATGAACCGGGTCAAGGAAAACGCGCAGGTTTCACCTTTTCTTCCAGATCAGTCGGTGCAGTCGCTCGCCGGAGACTTCTACGAACAAATATGTGCTTTGCCAGCAATAAAAGCGCATCCGAAGGCGTCCTAATTGACCAATTTCTACTGTAGAAGGGTGCCGCGATTTTTGGTAGCGTTTTCAAACTGTGTAAATTACTTCTACATGTAATACGTACTCTGATAATAATTATGGTACCCAAATAATTAATTTTATTTTATAATACCATAATATACTGCTGAGAATTATGTTAAATATTACTTGAAATAACGTGTTATTTTAGCTAATAATTCTTCCGTTAAAAAATACGTTTCCATTGCCAAAATGATAATACGATCATTCGATAATTCGATTCTATCAATTATATTTGTTCACTTTTATTAACGAGAATCTTGTTAAATAATATCCTCATTCCTCAACGTGAAATCCATCATGTTTTATCCATGACGCTGACGAGGTACATTTTGACAAACCTTAATTCTTTCTCTATTTTTCAGATGGGTCAACGACCATAGCCTCGCTGCAAACACCGGTTCCCGTGGGATCACCGAAGTTAAACAGTGTTGGACGTGGGCCGGGCTGGGATGGGTGACCGCATGGGTATACACAGTATACTTCAGGCGGTGACTTGTCTGGGTACTGGCCACGTGTTGTTGGCAAAAAAGGTGGTTCGGAACCCACCATAAAAAGTAGGTCCCGTTGGATTTGATTGAAATTAGACGATAGGTGAAATTGGAAAGAGAAGGGAGTGGTGTATGGACTTGAAACTCTAAGGGGACCAAGTAATCTTCCTTTATCCTATTTTTCAGATGGCAGTGTTTCTGGCAGTGTTCAAACTGATCAGTGTCTGGAGCAATACCTCACTCAACTTAATCCATTCGTTCGAGTATTCTTTTCATTTGAATTTACATGCCGGCGTTTCTTCCATCTGACTGTTTCATTGAATATTTATCTTCTACATCGACATAGCGGACAAAGAGTAGCTCGAATTTCCTCGTAAAACGGAATGATGTTGGCGCTTCAAAAATGTCGCCGATGGAGGGGGATGACAAGGACGGATTTGTGTCAGAACTATCCCGACGGCAAATTCCATCAATTCCGAATATTTCCGGGCGAGCTGCGAGATATAATTAAATTGATTCGTTCCGTCGGAACGTGTTGCCGCGATGCTTCCATTAGCGTTCGTGTGGCTGAAATTCTGAGAACGAGCCGCGAGCCGAGCCACTTGCACGCCGTTTCAACGTGAACCGACTTCTATTAAAATACAACTCGAAGGTAATACCATTTCGGAATCTAAAAGGGGAATGCCAGCAGAGAAAGAGAGAGGGAGAGAGAGAGGGGGGAAGATAGAGGGAGTCTCTTCGGGGGCTAATGAAGCCAGACAGCTGAAACAAAACCCGGCCGGCGAAACCTAATCTTCGGCGTTAGAAGAGCAGCCTGCTGTAACTGAAGCAGGAAGGTCAGCGCTCGTTTTGCTAAAAGCTGCTCTTGTTTTGTTTGACCCGCTGTTTGGCCCTGATGAATCAACAGGGGGAACACTGTTGTTACAGTGAGTAACTACGCAACTGCGATGGGGAACTATAGTTTCCTAGCACCGTGATGGAACGGTTGACTGCTTCGTTTCGCACCTTGTTGTCTTGAAAATCCTGAAAATTAAATATGTCAGATAAAATGGAAATATCGGAAGCAATTTTTGTTTTTGTATCATTTATACAGGGATGAATGACCTTGAATAATTATAGTCATTGAATTCGTAACGAAAGGGACGTTGTTCTCAAGAGATTTGGTAAATCTTTGAAAATAAGAAAAATATTTAAAGTACACACGTTACAAATACCCCAAAAGTAGTAAAAAGACAATTTCATTAGCGAAAAATAATGATGTAATGCGTCAGGAATGTTTAATGTCATTTTGATATTAAACATCCTTTTGATCAAACAATCTGTGTAGCTTTTAATTTGACAAACTGGTGTATAAACGTTTGAATTTCGCAATTGTAAAGGGTTATTAAAGTGAAAGAGCTGTGTTCTATTTTGCTACATCGAGCAACCTCCGAAAATTCACGCTTATCCACGACTTGTTTAACGCTGGAATATTTATTAACGAGCTGTTGGCTGCGAAATATGTTAATTAGTAACTAATATCAAAAACTTGATAAAATTTTAGCCAGCTTGTAGCCGCCCCGTGCTGCTACAGTCCCGGTATTAATTACAAGGCATAAATATATTTTATGTTAAACGGTCAGCAAAAAATACTAGCCGGTTTCATTACGTTAATTACCTTGAGCTACGTGGTACGAGAGAAATAAAGCTGCATAGATGCATTCCGGTTACGGACTGGAAATTTGTAATCAGAAACCGAGTGAAAAAGGTCCCTTGTCGAATAGCACTCTGAATCATCAAATTTCTTTGATAACCCAATAGGAACAATTCCGACTGAAAACTAACAAAAACAATCATTTTACGAACAATTGAAATCTCAAACATATTGCACTTTTCAAGGCGGAATTTTACACATTTTAATATTTAAACGAAATTTTAATGAACTAAACATTAAGCTATATTAAATGTGTTGCCTATTTTATCCAATAAAGTTCTGCCATCTTTTAATGTGTACATTTATATTTTTTAGGTTTTCTTATTCCACCTAAATTAATTTGCATTGACTTGCTGCTTTTTAGACCAGAAGATTGCAGTACAAAGTGAGGAGAAGTAAAGCGATTAAAAGATTGTAATATTCTCTTGAGTCGGCCGATGTCATGAACTTCGAGTCATTTATCACCGCCCAGGAAGAAATTACATTTTTTATTTCTCAGAAGTCCCCTTTCAAACACGCGATGAATCATTGTGTTTTCCTTTGCGTACCTTCTTCCCGTCGTTCGTTCTCTAAAACGGAATTTATGCCACTCTTTTCAGTTACGTTTGCCTCTATTCTGTGCTTCCCTTTTTCCCTGCGCGCGGCTTTCTTCGCCGAGGTCTGACTACTACAATCTGTTTTCACTTAACGAGTACCTCGCTCCGGAGACTTTCCAGCCTTCGGATAAATCACGAGACGCTAGCACGGTTATTAATATCAAATAATGCTTTAACTTATTTCCTCCTCTGGTCTCTCTGCAATGATATTATTCACCATTCTTTTTACAAAGAGATATTTCCATAGGTTCGATCTCCTGCCAAAGTTCTCTTTTTGAATTTGTGCAAAATTTTGTGAATGCATATATTCCTCATTCCATATTAATTAAAAATATTGTTAGAGAGATTATTGCTAAACTGTGAATTTCATATTTTATGATACAAATGCATGTATTTCTTTTCGAAATAAAAATTTCTGACTTGAAAATTTCTTACTTGAATTAATTCCTACAGTATAAACATCAGACATTTTCACGTTCGTGAAAAGACTCGTTGACTAATTCCTAAACACTGTACTCGATTACTTTTGATTTTCTAATTACGTTCTCATATCAAAATGATGGGAGGAAATGATCTTCGCAGGGAATGATGAATAACGTAATTAATCACTGTTAACCTGCCTCGTGAATCATAAGCCCGACATGAACTATTATGTTGGTACACTTCGTGCACCCACTGGTCTCTCCAAAAATCTCTCCAACCAACAAATATCGAGTAAATCAAAGACTTTTAGTGAGGAAGTAATATTTTATTGAAAAGATATTTGAGACGACCACAATGTTAATTCGTGCGAGCAGAAAACAACGGTGCTTACATTTGTTAATGAAAGATTTTTTCTAACTACGAGTGTTTTCAATGCGCTGTCTGTCGTATAATTCCGACAAGAGTATTATTAATGTTGAAACTAATCTTATCGCTTGTGAGAGAAAAAATTTTAATGGCACAGGGGGATTGTTACTTGTAAACGTATTCTGCAACCTTACAAGGTTTCATTAACACTCGTATCTTGTTCGCGAAATAGCTACATTTATATTCTCTCTGCGAAACTGTACCAGAATTAAAAACAAAGTAGAGAAACGCGTTAACGTCGAGCTACGTTGTAATTCGTACGAAGCCGTCACACGACGGAGCTTTAAATAAAATTTAATTAAAAGCTCGTGCAGAATTTTATTATCTTTCTGGAAGAAGACGCGTGGATTGTACAAATCTCCCGCAGAGATCGTGTCAAATCAACTGATCCGGAGAACGAGAGGGTTGATTACGTTCAGTGTCGATTTCATGTAGCGTTGCCCAATTATTCGCAAGGATAATGACTCGCTCGATCGCTAACGAGTTCAGTCGCGCGCGCATGCAATCTCTGGCCAAATCAGTCGAGCATAATCGCCGTTTGACTCATCCGCTCGTCATTGCTGGAGAACGCGGTCAGTATCGGAAATTCCGAGGACGTCCAGTGCCAGTTATCCCCTACAAGTTGGCCACCCAATCGCGGAACTTTTGATCCTGATATCTTAGAGGACAGTATCTTCGAAATTCCACTTCCAATCCAAACCTCAGATCAACTTTTCTTATA
>CM052335.1:30756296-30802741 GCA_028455595.1 Lasioglossum vierecki
AAAAATTTAAAATGCACCATTTCGACGGGATCCGTAAATCTAGTGTTAACGAACCTATGGCTTGGGAGAGAGCGACCATTTTTCATCAGAAACCACCAAAGTATGAATATTATTTTCGAATAGTTCGTTATCCATAAAGTTGTCGGTAACTTCCGCTAAATAGCCCTCGGGGCAATAGTGAAGTGTTTCGCATAGTTCGCGCAGGTCGTGGCAGAGTCTTACGTAGAACATCTGCAGGATGTTTCCCATAATTTCGCTCGCGGATTATCCACAGCTCGACGAATTCCTTTCAACGGAAAACGGAGCGAACGTAATGGTGAGTCGCTTCCGCTGAATGCAGAAACGATATACCTACGCGATATGCACTTGGCTCGGAAAATTTCGAATCTCTCGAAAATTCCGGAAAGCCTGGATCGCTCCGATGGCGTGCAGGACAACCGACGAATAATTGCAGAACAGAAACGCGCCCCGGCGGTTCATGCACAATTTCCCGAGCCCCGCAAAGTTTCCGTTTTCGGCACGTGGAGCTGGCGCGAAAATTTCGCCCCCGGAAAATCGAGTATGGGATCCGCTCGGATTTTTCACGTTCCATCGCCGTTTTTCACGATGATAATCGACCGACAACTTCGTATCATTCGCGGACGTGTTCCCGCATTTTTGCACGACTTTGACTCGACTTTTTAATTAAATCGCCCGCGCGGTCTTCGCTGCCAGAGAGAATTTTGCGTTAATACACAGAGGTTCGTTTATTTTGGAATTCCGTTTCTTCGCGTGTATGCGCTGGAAAGTGAAAAAGCAGCATCGTTTGGAAGCTAGAAAATGTGACACATGATATTTTGTTTAAATACTTTTATCAATCTAGAATAAATGAAACTCTATCTACTCGAAAATAATAATTTCCCTTCGTTGATTTATGATACTGATTTTACTCGAATGAATGTGCTGCGTGTATTTTGATATTACAAAATGAATTGTCGTAATCCATTTTTGTTCGTGCTCCATCCATGTGAGTAACAGTTGATAAATCGTTCTACGAACATTTATAAAAATGTTTGTAATTATGTGCGAAAATTAGCTGGACAATTTATTCGACACTTGGCAGTGGTCAATGTTCCAAATAAATTACCTTCGTTGTTTATTGCAATCAGCAATTGCTATTAGCAATGTTATTAGTTGTACAAATTAATTTGAACTCTACACAATTAGTAAATTGTAATTATATTCTCATTTAAAATCACGTATTTATCGTAGTGATCTATTGATTATTCTACGAGGGAATAAACTCACTGAATGTGTTGGAGATTTGTCTCCAAATCGTTAACAAAAAAAAAATTGGCGAACAAGGGAACTAGTTTGCGCGCACAATAATTTCGGCGGACTTTAGACAGTGCAAGATGATGATCCTTTTTCCGATGACGATCGCGCCAGCATGAGCCGCGATCGGAATTTATCAGGATAAATCTGTCTGTTCGAAACTGACCCCAGTGTGATTTATCTCGGGCTGGCGTGCTCCATCTTGCTGCCTCGATGAAATTGGGGAATTTGCATATCGACGCGGTTCCCCTATTATTGAAAAGTCAAAACTGCGACCCGTCAAGAATCCAACCGGGTCACTTTACTCGCGAAATTGAAAGCTCTGCGCTTCTCGAAAATATTCGACTCTAAGGGACAGCATCCGTAGATATGAAGTTGAGTCCGGCTGTTACTGCCGAGTGGCGCTGAATTAAAATATTTGAACGATTCACGTTACAAATATTTCACCTTTCAACGTCGCTCCCGTGTTATTTATTACATCATGATCCCTGTAATTAACTGCAAATGAACTTTGTTGAAAATATACATGTGCCACTAAATATTCATATTGCTCTGTGCCGCGATCATGTTACTAATATTGCGTCAGATGAAAATGTTTATACAAGGAAAACCGATTGTAGATGATTGTATAAATCCTTTTAAATTATTTATTTAAAGTAGCTTGTGAAAGGCTCAAATTAATGAATAAACTCAGCAAAATAAATTTCCAGCTTCCAATGGATGTCTCAATATTAATAGCTAAACGAAATATTAAAGCTTGTCACTACATGTTATCATTTTTTAAGAGCTGTGGTCTTAAAGTACAAGTTTTGTCTAACCTGTTCCAACTAATCATATGTCTGTATTATAATATCTGTGTATCTCTAATATACCACATTCTATTTTGTAATTATTATGTTCTGTTTTGTGTGTGGCGTATTTTGTTTTTTTTTTTGTAATTATGTTGAAATAAATCTCATATGAGATTTTCTAATAAAAAAAGAATGACAATAAGGAAACGAATCGGACAGTTTCTTTCGTAAGATGAAAATTTTTCAATTAATATTATTTGTTTTATAGGTGTGTCTTCGGTCAGCAATATGTTAAAGTCCCAGAAACCCCATTGCCAGTGATGGCGACGCAATTATTGCGAAGACGAGCCGCAATAAGCATCGAAAAACGCAGGGGCCGCGATATCCGGTTTCCTGGTTCTATCCCGAAATCAGAGCGTTCCAGCACTCGGCTCCCGAGAGTGCTCTCTTTTATCACGCTCATTATCACCCCATTCAACTTCTTCCTCCTTCCAGCGTTTCACGAGCCGATGAACACCGGGCTTGGGCTCTCTCCTTCTCTCTCTCTCTCTCTCAGCTTAGCTCCGCTCGGCTCCGGTCCCCGAGAACCACCGGGCCGGATGCACTTCGGCGCCGGAATTTAGGGTCAATTAATAAATAAGCTCCAGATGGAACCGCGGAGAACGGCCCCCCGGGGCCAGGGGGCAAATATCAGGACAATTACGAGCAGGTGCGGCCGCGACCGAGAGCGACCAGCCACTTAAACTCCGCTTAAATAAGCGCCACAGCTCCATTCGCCCAGATGAACAAGCTCCCGCGTAAGGCAACCATAGTCTTGCCATTGCGAATTATGCTCCGGGGACTTCGAGCCTTTTCCCTATCTGGAATTTACGCCGGGAAACACCTGTGACTGCCTCCGGTCCCGTCTTCGCATATTCTAAATCGCGAACGCTGTGGGTTTAGATTCAGAGATCTTCTGGATCAATGTTTGCTTGTGGATTTCCGTTGAGGTTTTCTGTTAATGTACGCGATACTAATTGGGCAGATCTATTACAATGTGAATCCTTGTGCGAATGTCCTTTTCGTTTGAAATCTTCAGTACATATTTTATATTTAACTACATTTTTCACTCAGTCCATGTCTCCTTGGTTAGGTGAAATATAAAACAAAGAAAGATTTTAAAAATTCAAGAATGTTGTATTGTTGCATTTAATATAATAAATTTCATGTTACTCCGGCTTCCCACAACCGACGCAAAACATTTTTAAATCTATTTATTACGAAGAAAATCTCAGCGATGTAATTTGTGCCATAACCATACCACAAATTGAGTATCCTGGTCTGTAGAAAACTTCAAACAGTTATTGGCCAAAGAAAGAAGTCAAGGTATACTCGTAGACCACCTGCCCAATTACTGGCTAATCTTGCCAAACAAAATTATTTAATCTTTCCTTGCAGGAATGTTTCACGACCATACTTTATTAAATTAGAAGTGTAGGAATTAACTTTACTGCCTCACCATATACCGGATCTGTATTTTATTTAATTAAGTTTGATTAACTTGTTATATAGTCTGACGAAAGTATAATAATATGGAGTTGGTCAAATTACTTTGGCATACCTTGATTTCCAGAGGCAAACCTTTTTCAGTAAAAGTTTATAACGTGCGATAAAAATGTAATTAATTTAAACACTGCGGGAATCAAAATAAGTCGTTTCTTTGATAAGGTCAGATAATTACTGGGAACGCAGCAAACCAGAATAATTTTTTTATAAATGGACTGAAGATTACTTTTCACGATTTTTTATTTGGGGCTGTAACGAAAATTTAATAAATTCATTTCGTGGATTCATATAACTTACATCTGTGTACATACACTGAAAATTGTTGGTATCAAATTCGACAGAATTTAGTACGATTTTTATTCATTTTCGACCAAAAAATATTATTACCAATGAAACTAGGATTTTATTTGCTACCACTTTCTTCGAATTTGTTAACAGCCACAGTCTTGTTGTAAAGGATTAAAAATCGTGACAAAGCTTAAATTACAAGTAATTCTACCCCGCCGTTTTCTTCCCCTAAAATTCCCTGCACTGCGAATAATGTGTTTCGTTCGAAAGTAAAGTAACAGAGAATGGAGAACTATGAATAATGATCGCCAAGCTGTGTCCGGCGGCTCAGTCTTTGTCCGATCGCTACAAAAGCGGAGCTTGCACCCTGTCGGCTCGTACGTTTACGTTGTACGTGCGAGCAGCGGTCATGAATACAGAAATCGAATAACGTTCCGTTTCTGTAAAACGCATTTTCACCCGATGTAGCGCCTCCGTCAACCACTTACTGTCGTCGGTAAACGGTTTACACGGTGTCACTTGTAACTACATCCCTCACGACGGCTGACGAAAAACGTTTTGCATCGAGAGGAAACGGCCAGAGAACCTTGACGCTTCGTATTTAATTTTCTGGCGTGGCTATGGAGATTTTAGAAAATTTTCCCATCTTTACAAATTGTCTATTCAGTGAAATATTCGTTGAATTATTTTACCGACATTAACCCTTTGCAGCAGAAGTTATTTTAACTTGAAAATTAAACATTTCTTTCGTCCTAACATAATTGCATTTAATGTGATTTTTTACATTTTATAAATATATATTTATTATATTAATAAATATAATTACATATTATATAAATAAATATAATATTGATAAATAAAATAAAATTAATAAAATTCATTATATATATATACATATATAAATACATATTATGTATATATATATTTTTATTACTTATGCGTATAGTAATTGATTAGATGATTGATTATATGTGTAGTAATTGAGTAAACGATGTTGTGAATATTGGTACAGCAATTTTTAGTGGTGACTCCGAGTCACCTCTCAATTGCTGCGGGTTAATTCTTTACTCGTCCTGATGAGTCTGGTTTATCGAGGTTCTAGTGCATCTCCAGACCTAAAAGTTGTCTATGGATTTTAAGATGTGCGAAAAATCCGTGGTGCAGTGAATATCAAAGTAGCTCGGTTCAATGAACGATGTGCATCGAACAAAATTTCTGGGCGCTGCTATCTGCATCGTCGAAAATATTGAGATAACGTAAAATATTAACGTCAATCAACTTCGTACACGCGGAGCGGTATCGAATGCTAGTCTTTGCGAAACGTGCTTCGAAAATGGAATTTCGAGGCGTGCCAATTAATTTCATCGGCCAATCGAAATATCATTACGTTTAATCGTATTATGATATTCAGTGAACAATTTTTGTCAGAGGAAATTTTCACCGCTCGTCGGGTTACGGGGAACATCAAAGGTAATTCGCGAACGAGTGACTCGGTTACAAGGGTGGTCGTGAAAAAGGGAGAAAAATAAACGGGGCAACATAGGCGTGGAAAACGGCCAACTCGATTGAATGTGTTCGAAGCAGGTCGATTTCGAGTGAGCCATTGGAGGCTCGAGTGGAAACTCGATTCGTCTGTCGGAAGAGAATCAACGAGTGTGCCCGGTAAAGAGTTCATCGTAATTACGGTGCAACCGAGGGATGGGGAGTGAGGGAAGAGGGGATTAAATCGTCAAATACGCCCGATAACGAGGGAAAATATTTCCCGATGTAAGATTGCCTTTCTAACCATTCGTTTTACGCCGTTCCAATTTTTCTTCTTGTCCGCACGTGCTCCGTTTTACATCATCCGTTTGCCAAAAATCCTCTTGATTTTCGTCCGAATATAAAAATGTCACTTTAAACCCTCCGCGAAAGCGTGACTACTTGACGCGAATTTTAATCATCGAGGCAGCCTTGCCATTTCCGCAAATTTGTTCCAGCACCGAAATGTCAAAAATGAAAAATCACTGACGTCTCTGTTGATGACTGTTCTTCGAAACTCTACGAATTGTTATTATCAATGGAATCATACGATAAGGATGTAAACTAGTAGACTACTGCCTCTGGCAAAACTGATTCGGTTAAACAACACGTACCCCCGCAAATACAAAAAGGAATATGTGCAACGTGACCCATCAGAAATGATCTCGCCGCAATTACGGACCGCGTGTAATTTCCTGCCGTTGTATCGTAACAAACTATCAGTCCGCAATTAATCCGACCGATTGGGTGAAACGATAGCTGAGGGTGGAGGGAGGAAAGGGTTGGGAACAGGCATGAAAAATCGAGGAAACTAATAGGGATAGTATGAGGGGGACTTAATGGATGGCAGTTCCCGCGACGTAATTGCTCGTGGAATGTTTTTCGCGACCAACTATCAATTCGATCACTATTCACCGTTTTCGTATATCTCCACCCCGTAGGGTGGAAAGACACTGGGACAGGGGAAGTACACGATAAGCGACCTCGCTCGTAATAATGCCGCGTGCATCGATCTCTTTCGAATGCGAGAGCAAAGCTATGGCACGTACGTGTTGCGCGGGGGTGGAGGTCGCAGAGTTCACGGTCGAACGAGAATTTACTTGGCCCGTAATTTAATACACCAAGGGCGGCGATATTGCACTTGAAAATTTTATTTCCGTGCCGAACCTCGTTCCCGTTCGCCTCCCAGCACTGTAGCACAGAGAAATTCGATTGGTAGCGGCTTCCAGTATTTCTACTTTGCAGCAATCGTTAAGTCCTAGCTTTAGATGTTTGTGGATGTAATTGAAATTTTTTTTAATGACTTTTTGGTCCTGAATTTTTTATTCTCGATTTTTGGAAATTCCAGAAAAAAATGCTTTTAGTGTTAACGGTAATTGACTAATTCGTATTCCTTTAATTAGCGCCAAATAAACGTTACACAAACAGTTACACCAAGAAATCTTAAAGAAAACAACTTTCCTCGCGAATCTTTCTGATAAAATGTTTTCAGAAGTATGGTGCGGATTTTATTGGTCTTTGGGCGATAACGAATAGCGGAAATATTTGTGGAAGTCAAGATAAACTGCACGGCAAAAAAATAGAAATGAAACGAGCGCCCGAGGAAAAAGCCCCGATATTTATCGTTACATGGAAATCGGGTTCCGCAGAAATCCCATTGCTAGAAAAACGATATTTTCGTCAGGGGAATTTCACCGTATATTTTCCGAGCGAATTGTTAGAATTGAGTTTCACATTTACGTGTTTGCAATCTGGTAATGGTTAAGCTGCTCCTTTGATCCTAATGGAACTGCAACAAGAAAACGCGATCGGTTACCGACAGTTGGTCGCGCTTGCCAGCATTCTGAAAAACCAGGAAACGAATTCCGTCGGAATCGTTCCAATTTTCTGTTCGAAGGGGAATCGGAAACGAAGCGAAGAGCCGGTGCCGAGCAATTATTAACTATTTAGTTCGGGCGCTCGAGCAACCCGATTCCGATTTCCTGATCGCCGACTTAATTGCGTTAGGTTCGGTGTTTTGAAGCGAACGTTCATACGTAGAGGTGATCGGCGCCGGTGGCCACGCGTGTCCGGTTTAATGGGAACCTAATAACCCAATTAAAAGCGGATTGGATGGCTGGTAAGCGCCGCGGAAATTCGATGAAAATCGTGGCAGTTCACCTTTGCTCCAATGAGAACGGCGTCAAGGAGAATCGCACAGCCTCGTCGCGATCTTTGCCTAACCTTTCGACGTTCATCCTTGTGCCATTAATTCGAGGATAGTAAACCTCGGAAAGAGTTGCACGCCACCAACGTTATTTGATATCATATTTTTTATTCTGATTTCATTTCGTAATATTTTATTTCATTCGATCTTTAGGAACACAAATTCTCGGAAAAAGAGAAGTTAGACTTGATAATACCTCTTTGAGGTAAAATATTAATTGAAAAAAACGTTTGTTTGCGACTGATGGGATATGTGCAACGTGTAAACAAGTTAATATAATCGCAGTACAAAGCGCAATAATTTTCCATGGACCCAGCGCCTATTTTGAACGTACAAAGTCTGCCAGATTCACCTCCGATCTCCATTGATCGAGTTTCCGTGTCTCGATAGCCGCATGCGGCATGAAAAAATTATTGTTTGAAATCAATGGGATATGTGCAACGTGTAAACAAGTTCAAATAATAACAACACAAAGCGCAATAATTTTCCACGAACTCGGGCTTACTTTGGAAGTATGAGGACTGTCAGATTAACCTTTGATCCCCACTGATCGAATTCCTGTATCTTGCTACCCACATACGCCATGTTTTCCCGTGTAAATTTCTGAAATTTATTTAGTTAGACGAGGCCGAGTCAGTCCATTAGAGCAGCAAAGGGACACGTAGGAAAGGGCTGGTTAATACGGTGGACAATAATTCGAAAGGAGCTCGACCCAGACAGCTGACCAAACAAGCTCGTTGCCGTTGACACGAGACTTATGGTAATTTTATAGGAAATCAATGACGCGGTCTCTCTGGCTAGTCCGACGCCGCCGCGTGTAGAACATCACACGAATCGAATATTCGAAAACATACGCGGCTACGGACGCGGCCCCCGTTGTTCCACCGGAAAATACTGTTTCCCGGCGTCTCTCTGGCCGCCGGAAAATATTCCCGGCCTCTTGTTTTCGTTTCGTTGTACAAACCGCGGTCGCAGCGCGACTGGATACGGAAAAATCTGTTTCCCAAATGGATCGCGGCCGAGTGTCGGCTCGTTCCCGCTACGAATCGAAAAAACGAACCGTATTAAATTCGATTGCGAGCGGCCCAAGCCCGCGAACCCTTTTTCACGTTCTTGTCCCGTTACCGTGACGGGAAAACTGATGGACATGGAACTTTAACGTCGACGCAGAGCTGCGCCGCTGCAGTGTGTTCCAGTTACGTCCGCTGTCGTTATACCTTAAGTCATAAAGGAGCTTTCTCGTGAAACGCCAGTGAAAACAAGTGATTTTTAAACGTTTCGTTTAGAACGACTTTCGGATATATGAAACTAGGTCGTTTTGCGATGTAAACCATGGATATAGGAATAAGGGAGCGGGGAACGACGGTCACGTGTTATTCTGGTGCCCCATTGACGATTGGTTGTGATCGCGCAAGCGCATTGGAACTCTTAAAAGTACTTTTAAAACCCTTATTCCTATATCCATGATGTAAACAAATAGTCTTCAATTCTTTTTATTAGTTAAATTCTTGTTATATGCATTTATTCTAGCAGTGACCTTGAATGACCTTGAGTAATTACAGTCACTGAATTTCTAATGAAAGGGAAATCGATTTTTTCCAACAAAATCTTAATTTCCTCGGGCATAGAAGTATTTCGATTGTGCGCGCACAGAAAGCCCGCTGGTGAGAGCATCTTATTTCGTCGATTGAAAAATTGCTGGAAAGAAAGTTGTAACCGGGACGAATTTCGCGAGATCGTCAGGACTCGAAGTTTCCGCAGAGGTTTTGCGGGTCGCGCTCACCACTGCGAGCGTATCGAGAGCTTATAAAGCTTTCAGCTTGCCGGAAGTTTCCCCGCTAAGCCACGACCCATTCCCGACGGAGCAACACGTTTTTCCGACGAAATCCCACCGGCGCCGACCCTGTTCGCCGAGCAAATTTGATTGATAAGGATTACCGTCGCGCAGCGTACCGGAGCACGTTTGAAATTCCGAGCAGACTGCCGCCTCGTAACGAATTGGGGTGGGCTTAACTTGATTACAAGCTCCTGTACAGGCCCACATCCCGTCTTACGTTACACCTACGACGTGCCCCTGCCTCCGCGTATCTTTTCAACCGAGACCTTTCCCTTTTTCCGACAGGATATTGGCCCACACTTTATCGACGAGATAGTAAGGCTGATTGAAGCGATCCTCCCGGCTACCGAACAAGTCACGGTGACGATGAAAATATTTTATCGTTGGCGACGATCGCCGGTTTACCAGCACCGCAATAAGACACCGTAGTGTGCACCATCTATACAATATTATTTCATGATCGATCCTTCGTCACACCTCAAAGCGATCATAGGCTTAACGGGCTCTTCCGGTTTCGCTTTAGTTTCTGCACAAATTTTTAGAAATTTTCATCGGACCAACTATTGACGTTTATTTAAAAATGTGTGTGATTTTTTTCAGAATAAAAATAATCAAAATTATACCAGACGTATTTTGTAATTCATAAATTTTTTAAACGAATTACAAATCTTGTATAGTTTTGTTTCTAATTAAAAAAATAATATCTGGATGTCATTAAATTGATTTAAAATAGTGAACATATTTTAAAGCTATTCATTTTTCAAAAAGGATGAATATTATACAATTCAACATAAAATTAATTTTATCCCAGAAAAATAATTGTGGCTTTAGATTCGATATATTTCTTCAACTAATATTTTTTCAGCAATAAAAAAGTTTGTTATCAAAAGGCAAGGTAAAAGAAGGAAATTGAATTATCGCGTCATCTGATTATTGCAGCTCCATTTTGCAGCGATTAAATAATCATTTGACGATGCTAGGCCGACGAGGACAGTTTCAAATCTGTATTTGAAACGAAGGGAGAACGAGGAGAAGGACGGAAAATATGGAGGCCGATGGGATTAGGGAAACGGTTCATGGAGTCCCCGACCATTTCGTATTTCATCGGTCGCTCGTTCGGCGCCGGCATTGTTTGGCCTGCGGGTCTCGCATCACAATTACCGTTTTAAAATTTTAATTAATATTGGATCGCGTCGCCGACGTAAATTTCACCGTATATACGGGGGATAAACAGTGGCCGTCGCGCGTCGCCCATTTGAAGGCAGTCGCGCGCGATTGTAATTAATAAAAAACGGCAAGTTCACGCGTGAACATGACATGTGTTTCGACACCGCGAATTAACGAGTGTTTCATGTGATTGTACAATTCGCCACAGAGATTCTTGTTGACATGGACCGCGCAAATTTCGTGCAATTATACCGGCAGCCTTGTTGCAGTGAACGACGCCCGTGGAAATCGCGAACAATCGTTAATCAAGGCTATTCTAAATTATTGGTAACAAAGAGAGTCCTAAAAATATAATATTCCTTTGAAAAGAGTACTTCTGATGTTATTTAAAGAAACTTTTTCCGTCGCGATAAGTTCTCTGCGGTTTCTTTTAAGTGTTATTAATGAAAAACGTGAAACATGAAAAATTAGTAGTTTTCGATATCACTGTCCAACAACAAAAATGTTTCTACACAACTGTTGGGTGGATCTTATAAAGTTCTTCGCGCTGAACGTATTTTCAGAATTTGAATAAATATTGTGATGTTATATTATATAAGAGGTTGTATTGTTCTTTACAGCAAAAGATTCTCTAAACTTTCCCGAATCCAGTGACGTGCAATTTAAACATGTTTAAACAATCATTAAAGACCGAGAGGCACCACTTTTGCACCATTTTGTGTTGATATTTTTTAATGTATCAGAAAAAATAAGGTTCCAGCGGAAAATTGAACTACAATTTAAGAATAATGTTATACTATTTCCAACCTTTGTAATTTTCTACGGAAGTATCGTCGATTATCGATCGACCGTTCTCAAGAATCGAAAATGTTGAATGACAGGCTCCGCTACGAGACAATACAGCTATTGGCACGCGGTTGAAAGAAGTTGAAAGTATACTGAGAAGAATTGACAACACAGCAAGGGTACGCGAGACGCGCACTAATTACCATTAATCTTGCCGAAGACAGGGTGATAATCGATAGCATCGGCGGAATATCGACTTCCAATCATGGAACCGTGGGGCATGATCAGGGCTATACACCATATCGACGGGAACAAAGATGCTCGTAATTTATGCATGACAGGATGGAATGCTTGAATAGAAAATCTCCACTTTGTTCGTGCTAGTATTTTCAGAAGGGTTGCCGTGAAAATGAAATACATCTTGAAAGTACATGATAAAATAAAAATGGCCGACACTGTCTCTACAAACAATTTTAAAATCCATAGGGAAGTTTTTAATAGGGAATGAAATAAATAAATATTTAAAATGTATTTTGAAAATAAATATTTCATATGTATTTTTTAAAAGATTCGTCATTCAAAGACGCACAAATTGGATTTTGAAATGTTTGTCTAGGCTTAATAGTTTCGTAGATATCGAATAAAATGGATTTTTCCACATTAACATTGAGGGCCATTTTCACCTCCATAACATCAATGTCGGTAGCTATAAAAAAGTACGTATGAAATATTTTTTTGAATTCTATATTATACAAAAATTTTATTAAAATCTGCGTGTTGCGATTGGGTAACAATTATTATTAATTATATTTTTCGTCGAAGCATGGCCGTCTTTAGTACACGTTTAGTAACATGGTAAATTCGGTAACGCTATTTCAGTCCGATTTGAAGTGGTTTGAAGACTCCACTCCGAGAATGAAGAAAATGCAGCCGTGCAAATTCGGTCGAACAACTGAACTATTTATTCGACGTTGATTTGTGTGTGTTGCGTGTGGTGATGTGCAATTTTTTTGAATTCTATATTATACAAAAATTTTATTAAAATCGGCGTGTTGCGATTGGGTAACAATTATTATTAATTATATTTTTCGTCGAAGCATGGCCGTCTTTAGTACACGTTTAGTAACATGGTAAATTCGGTAACGCTATCTCAGTCCGATTTGAAGTGGTTTGAAGGCTCCACTCCGAGAATGAAGAAAATGCAGCCGTGCAAATTCGGTCGAACAACTGAACTATTTATTCGACGTTGATTTGTGTGTGTTGCGTGTGGTGATGTGCAATCGGATTTCCGTCGAAATCGTGCACGCAGCTGTATTGTGCCAGTGGGCCGGCTCCATTTCACCATTATATTCCTGGTTGGATCGTCGCGCAACACCGAAATACCGGCAACGTGTGTCTCGGAGGGATTACGCGGATACGTTCGCGTAATGGCGGTTTAATTTTAATGGACGGCCATCCTCCATCTTCCATCGTTACGTGCCATTATACCCGCGTTTCGGAAGAATCTATTCACCGACTCCGGCCGCGATTTCTTTCATTCGCCGCGTATCAATTTCACGGGACGAGGAGCCCACATCTTTCTCTCTCGCGCGCACGTGCGCGGAACTCGTAATTTCCGTTCCGCGCGTCTGCTAATGACATTCTTGCCACTGTTATTCTCCATGCTTCCGACGACGACGCACAAAGGTCTGGAGGCCCCTTTTCCCTGGCCAAAATTCAATTTTTCAACTTCAATATGTTGGACAATTTTTTTTCCTGTAAAGTAACAACTCTTCAAAGCTCCCAAATCGAAAATATTCATTTTAGATAATTCTGTGATGAGATACAGCGTTTCTAAAGACAAACTCAGAAAATTCAAAGTAAAATAAAACGTTTTAGATTTTAACAGGATTTTTGGATTTTTACAGGAGCCAGTCAAAGTAAAATTTTCATTAGCATTAAAAGTAACTAATACATGTTCCCTTATAAAAATGACGAGATTTATTTTATTTAAAAGTTGTGCAACTCAAAAATATCTGCACGATCATTTCTTATGAAATCATTTTTATTATTTCAATAAGTGTAAAATAAAAAATCTGGAACTGGTCTTATTGACCGGTGCTGGTAGGTTTGGTGTTGAAGACATTATTAATGACGCTTTGATTATTGTAGTCTCGAAGAAAATCGTGCGGCACTTCATGAAATCAGTGAACAATAATTCTTTTGTATATTCTGTAAATGTAATTAACCAAAGCACGTGAATTGAATAGTAAGCTATTTTATGCACGACGCTGAAAGTACACAGTAAATCACAAAGCGATCGCGCGAATTAAAAACGTTGTCAAGCAGAAAAACCTGGTGCATTATATCGACGATCGTCACGCCGGATGACGAGATTTCTGAACATTCAATTGTCGCGAGCAACAATTCCGATCCTGTTTTTCGCTGGCGGAACATCCTCCGCGGCCCGGAGCGCTTCGAAATATTAAATTGCAACGGAATTAGGAGGAAGGAGCACGTTGCTCTGGCGTGTACTTGTAATTGCCGTGACTCGTTCCGCGCTGGAAACAGCGCGGCGAAACAGCGGCCGAGCGATAATAACGATAACGATGACGATAATGACGCGGCCCGAGCCAACGAACGGTGAAACAGGACTCGTGACTGTCCACGGGGAAAAACCGGCGGCCGCCGCGTTGTCGACGACGCGTATTCAATTATCAGCGTTTCGATTCGCTTCGGGAACCACGGCGAAGAGCGCGACGATCAGCGACGCGGAAAATTAATCGAAACCGATCCCTCTTTCTTTTCAGTCGACACGACGCGACGACGGGACGCGCGCCGTGTTTATTTTCACGTGATCGAACTCAACGGTCTGCGACCAGCAAGCGAATCGTCCTGATTTATTTCTAGTCGTTATTGTTATTCAAAGTTGATGTTCTTGGCGCGCTGGTTTGATCAATTTAATTGAAAGCAATTTTGCGATATATTAGTTTCGACGTTTCGGTCTTGCTTTAGAAAAGAAAAAATTTTCCTTTCAAGAAAATAGTGATTGCGTCTGTGAATTATTAAAAAACAATAGGTGATATTCTGTTGATGAGAACGCATTTACAACAATTTGGACAGTGTAATTTTTGTTCTGTCGTTTCCTATATTCGCCAGTTGCCACTAAATTATCTAATTTTTAAAAAATACATTTGAACAGTGAAATTTGAAGGAAATTTAATGCTCTTTCTAAAGTTCTTAGGAACCACAGTTTTTGAGTAATAGGCGAAAAACCAAAACAAGGTAATAGTTTTTACCCCCTCCCCAAGTTAGCACAGGGTCCTCGAGATCGAAAACTCAGATTCGACACCCTAGAGTATCCCTAAATGACGTGTCAAAATTTTATTAAGTTTGGAATACTCAGAGGTGTCGTTCGAAGAACGTATAATGGTACAAATATTTTCAGGGAATTCTCCACTTTAATAATATCGATGCAATAAATTTTTGATTTTTTCTCCCCAGATCATCCGGTGAACCTCGATAAAGCCAGTCAATCGAGGTCCTACTGTATAGAGAGTTTGAAGAATGAAATTAATTAGAGAAATTGGAGGCACTTGCGAGTTACAGATATTATTTAATCTGAAGAAACCTGTTCATTTGTATAATCCTGAATTGTTAAATGTTAGGAAATAAATCAATGTAGAAATCGAGTAAAATTGAATATAAAATTTCAAAAAAATGGAGGCAAATTAAAGTTTGTGATCGCAGATTTATTTTCGCGGTGCAGCTATTAATCGCTCAGAAGATTGACAAGAACAACGGTGGATATCGTTCACCGCAGATATGACACAGCGATATATCCAAAGTTCGGTATCTGTTACGCGGAATTCATTCGCGGCTTCACGCGTCATTTAATTATACCCATAAATTCTCGTTACCGTTCTAATTTGCTAGTTTTGTCGATAGCGTTCCTGCCACGTCCCGTCCCCTGCGTGTCTCCGCAAACATCCCAGTCGGCAATTGTACCGCTTTCGAATAAACATTCTCTAACAGCTATTGAAAATCATTTAACAAACAGCTCGAGGGGGCGGAGGGAGTGGGGAACGGGCTTCGGTAAATGAACGTAAATTCAAACTCGGGACTGATTCGCATGAAGAGTCCCATGATTGCTACACGATAATCCGCGTGGCGGTGTCATTTATCTCTGGCCTGAATTGATGTGCTCGTTAGTTTTGTCGCTTCCTTAAACAAAAAGTGATATACATCAACATCAATCGAGGTAACAAATTTCCACCATAAATGGAGACGGGTAAATAAACGGTAATGAACGTCATTTACGAAACCATTTTTATGCCATTGTCTGCTGCTTCGTTTACTCGACAAGTACATCATGCAACTCGATCTTGTAATAAATATTATAAAATCAAATTTCGTTGAAAGGACTAAATAAAATAATTTAATGCATTGTATGACGAAACTTCATGAAATAAAAGTAAGTGTGGCAAACAAATAAACAAATAAAGTGATGACATCGATAAGTCACTCACGGATGACATCAATAAGTGAAACAAAAGTATTGCCATTTTTAAATAATAAAAGAGATCACCGCGAGTAAAGCCACGAGATTCGAAGGAACGAAATATGTCGTGAAAATCACCTAATCATCCTTGGAGAACACTTCGTTCTCCTTTCAATAGCGGCACCCTATCTGGTAGTAGTAGAACAGTAGATCGCGTTCATTATCTCGCTTGCGAGCGAACCGGAGTGTGTTAATGAGCAACCGGGTCTCCATTAACCAGACAAATTCGAGTCTCGTCGGTGTGTTCCGTGAAAAATCCCCGGGGTAAGACTGGTTTCGTTCGTGATAATCGTCGCGACAGTTTCGCGAGCGCACAACTGCTCTATTCTCCTCGTCATCTTCAGCCGCAATTAAACTTACGTAAATAGTTCGCTTAACGCGCTCATGCTTGTACCGACGCCCTCCTTCCGAGACTTTGTTCCACCTCCGTCCCACCACCTATGTGCCGAAACGCATAGGAAAGTGGCTGGAAACAATCGTGGGAATTAGCCTAACAGAAAGTTATCTGTAAACTTCGAGCTCTATGCATTTCAGACAAAAATCAATTTAGAGAATTAAAACTTTGGTAATTATTTACTTCGAGGGCTTCCTAACCGATTTTGATGACCTTGAAATATGTTGTGTGGCGTTTCTAACCAAACACAAAATGAATAACACTGATATACAATATACAACGTAGCCGACACTCCCCGCCCCCTCTACGACCTAACCACAACTCATTGTGGTCGCATAATTTTTGCATTGCAGCTGTAATCCGGAATTTGAACTACTAAGGGAAAAATCATACGAATAAAATGAATTGTGGTTAGGTTAGGTTTGACTTAAAATTGTGACAAAAGTTATACGATCAGAATGCGTTGTAGTTAGGTCGTAGAGGGGGTGGAAAGGGTTGGCCGTCAGGCCGGCCAGACCACGCATACGAAAATCCAGTAGTAGTCATTCAAAATTGAAAACTCACCCTATATATGTATGACCAGATTGAGACCCTGTTTTCCCTCTCATCTCCACATCGTGTTTACAAGCAAAATGTAAACAAACGCTGCGACGGAGCGTGCAGAAATAAAATCGAGCGGTGGTAACATGTATAGGAAAAAGTTGTTCAGAATGATGACTTTGACAACATATTTCAAGGTCCGTGAGGAGACCCTCAAAGTAAATAATTATCAAAACTGTCTTTGTGAAAGTTCCATATTAACGAAAGACACAAATGTTTATGTTGCACAACGCGTTCGAAAATTCGGTAATAATTATCGCGAGAGTGACAGGTGGTGCCAACCTGGTGGCAAAACGGGGAGGGGCAGCTAACACCCGGGCCCAACCGTGCGGAGTATTAACTGTCCAAGTTGTCAAAGGTGGCGTGCGACAACTTTGGTGGGTTCGCGGCCATTGTTTCCAGCGACGGTGGTCTTCTCCATGCCTCCTCGGACCTGGAACTTCCGTCGCGATGGCGGCTTCCGGTTATCGACTCGTCGAGATTGAAATTCTCTCGGCCCCTGCCCGCCACCGCGGCTATCTCGCTATCGTCCTGGGGCCGAGATCCAAATATCTTCTTCCAACGGAGACGTAAACGACGAAGATCAGTGAGAAACTTTCCGACCGAAGATCTAACCTGATCCAATCCCAGCTCGCGGATCCGCAGTCACGCGAAACTCCAAAATTGAATTCTTTTCGGATGTTATCTTATCGTCGGGTCCGCAGGATCCCGGCAAAAAGTTCGCAAGAAATACAGATTAAAAATCTGCTGAATTAAATTTTAATGTTTAACGTTGAACTACAGTAATGTTTCCTTGAAGGACTTCAAAGGGTTTGAAGGAGATGCTAGACGACTGATATCTACGGTTTTAACGAAGACCAGCTGAAGTGTAAGTTCATCACGTTCAGTTATGAACAATTTAGTAATAATGTTCTATTTTATCACATTTTATAAGTTCAAGGTCATCTTTGTAAAATATTTCGAATACCTAATTTGTTACAATCATATTTTGGCTGTTTTTTCTTTGTGTTATTTCATTTTATATTATTTCGCAACAGACCCACAGGGATTTTTGTCGAGCTAGTCAAATAATTAGAGAGACACGCGATGTGAAAATACGCGGATGCCAGCGGCAGGAGAAATAATAAAAGAAATCTCGGTTGGCCGGGGAGTTTCGCTGGGCGGCAATCGGTGTTCTTACTAGATAATATACTCGGCCGTAATTATCCGTAAAACGGCCGGAGAAGGTTTTAGGGGAGCGTCGGAGTAGGTTGAAGCTGTCCCCGATGCGGAGGGTCCCTAAAAATTCTGGAGACGCGCCAGCAGAACGAGAAGGAATGGGTGGAGATGCAGTTTTGCGGGTTGCCTCCGTCCGACTGCTAATGGAAACGTTCCCCGTGCTACCCCCACACCCTTTCGTGGCGGAGTCTTGCGGATTATCCGGAGCTTTTTAATATTCCGGGATGTAGGTACGCTAATTTTAATAGAAACGCCGCGCCGGCAGCCGAAGACTCATGAAGCTTCTCGTCCGTGCCTGCGAAAATTTCTGCAATCCTGATTACCGTCGATGTCTGCCCTTATTTTCGCGAGTGATCCATCACCACTTTAAAACCGATCAATTTACTGTCAACAACGATAATGACAATAAATAAAGTCTTCACAAACGATTTTTTTTGCATTTTAGATGTACTAACCCACACCCCTAGGGAGAAATACTCAAATTTTAAATGTGATGGTAGAATGTTATTTGAGTATTTATTAATCGAAACATAACTTATCATTGAAGACGAAGATGTAAAAATAAATGAAAAATATTTTACTTATAACGAATGTATATATTATCTTATGGAAGCAATTATGCCGCGGAAGAGCGAGTTGGATATAATGAATTTAAGTATCTTGTGTACGGAGTGTGCACGGAGTTCTCGTATTTAAATATAGTTGAATTAAGAGAACTGTACTTTATAATAAAAAAAACTCTCTCTCTAGAATGAGACAAATGGGAGACGGAAGAAAGTAGGAAAATGGAATGACTCGTGTCCGAGGAGTTTCGCACCTTTACAGCGTCTCCTTTCCAAATTGTGATAACTACGAATTCGGAGAACCCGACTCCGCGAGACAGAAAGTTGAAATTAATGTCTAATGTAAAAATAATATTATTTTATTTAATGACGCTCCTAGAACCAAGAATATCAGGTTTATAATGTTTCATATTTATTGTGTAAAAGGAACAGTCTCTACCTAGGAGAACAGAATATAAAATGGCTTAGAAAAAAGTAACTCTCTCCGTGAAATTATATATACATGTATAGGCGAAAGAAAGAATATTAAGCATACTGCACATTCTCTGCATATATGACAGAATTGAGTAAATCAAAGACAGAACAGTAAACACATTTAAAGAACTTAAACACACGATTGGATTAGTTCCAACTCGTTACGTGGAAAGAAATATATATATATCTTCTGCACGTTGAAATAAACGTGGACAATTTCTATGTTACATAAGAACCTATTATTCATGTTTCCCGGAGGGGAAAAAATTTCTCTTCGGCGATAAATCTACCAAGTGTCGGAGATAATGTTGCGAGGTTCTCCAAGCAGACAAGAGGGTTCGTGAATTCCGGACGTCTGAGAATTTCACCAGCAAGGTGAATCCAGCTGCAACTGCACCTGTTAGAGGCGTTTCTCGACACGCTGCTCGGTTTTTCGTGGTCAATGGCGGATCTCGGTGAGCGGTAACCGAATCCAAGCTTTGAGGCTAGCGTTACGGTGATTATATTCCCGGACAGCGTAAGCCGAAGACATTTCCGTGGGAGGGCAGGATATGGCGAGTCGCGTTGAGCCGCTAACCTGGTCCAGAGATCAGCGTGAAACTGTGGCCGTAATCAACGGAAAACGAGAATGTTGTTATGGAATAATTTGCAAATTTTGCTCGGCCAATTATCTCCCATCCCTCTTCGAGAAACGGTGAGTTTTATTTAACGAGAAAAAATATTTTAAGTTACCTGAAATTCATGTTAAATAAAATTTCACGAAGTCTTTAGCAAACCCAGGGTGTCGTTCCAGGATTAATCTCTGACCAATCGAATCGGAACAAGTTTAACAAAAGTTGGAATTAAAAGAGGGAGCAATTGCTTCGTAGTAAATCGATAATTCGATCGAGTACAAATTATATGAAGCGATTCGCACTCGGAACCGTTAACACTCGTTATTAAATAAGTAATCAAGGATTGTCTCCAACTGGTAATTCCATTCTTTAAGTGTTCTCGAGCGGCGTTATCGACTCGGCTCGTCAATCGAGAACCGTGCCGGAAACGTTTCCTAGACGCAGTTACCGGCTCGTTAAGTTGTCATCGATTAATTAAATTGTCCGCGGCCCGTTGAGTGCAGTTTGCCGCGATATACCCTGGTTTCCTGGTAGCACGGAACTGTTCCACCGGCTCCTTTCGCTCGGGGATTACTCATCTCATTTTGCATTCCGTCCGGAACACGGACACGTATAAGTCAATGCAGTCCCAAGCGAGAGGAGGTCTTATGCTCGCATTCTCACACTTGTCGCCTTTCGATTTTCCTTAGGCGAACACAATGCCTTCGTGATTGTCGTCCGAATCGGATCTCCTCGCTCGGATGAGTACAAACACACGTACCCAATTTTTTAAGATTTCAGATTTCTTTTTTATCATTATTAGACCGCGAACTTTCATGCGATATAAAAACGTGTCTCTATCTTAATCGTTTTAATAGATTAAAAATAATGTGATTATATTTTTGGAATCTTTTGGTATTTTCACGATGAAGAAGCTGGAAATACCAGTCAGAAGAAACTGAACAATTTGAACAGAATTTGGAGATTTTCGTACACATTTATGAAAGAAGAACTCCATCGGTAAAATTTTGTCTTGGACTATTCGACGGTCGCTGCCGTCTAATCGCAGCAGCAGAATATCAGCGGCTTACTATCCTGCGGAGGAACTTGCCTTATCAGGGAAAGAATAAGGGACTCAGAAGTTGTATCAGTTAGGAAACGCGGAGAGCGAAGTTTCGAACGTACCTCTCCGCTCCGGACTCGTAGTTTTGTTTCGATGAACCCGAGCGGTGGGGAATGCTAGAGTACTTAATGGAAGTTTCGGATACGATCCATTACAGATATTCAGTGAGGCTGTGCGAAACGTGGCGCAAGAGAATCCGCTCAAGGAAAGACAAGCGTCTCTAACTGGGTTACGACCGTGAACCCAACAGTCGATAAATTTTGATTTTCAGGTGATCCGTCAAGCAAAATGTCTTGGTGCACGTTGGCCTCAAACAGCTTTCTGTTTGACGCCCATCTTCCTTATTCTCATCATGATGTACGACATTACGCCAGGCTGCTTTCTTTCGAGGCTCCATCTTACTCTCGCGAGTCAAACAATTTTCTATAATGGTTCTGATTTTTTTTCTTGGGTCAAACAATTCTTCTGCGAGTTTCACGATTTTATTATGAACACTACAATGTCTTTGAAGATTGTACAATTTTTTCTATAGGCCCTGCAACCTTTTTATGGGTCTCACAATATTTTTTAGAAGTCTCACGGTATCTGTATGGATTTTGTAATCGCTTCACGTGTTCTTTTCGTTGCGTTCAAAATTTTTTCGGGGTCTCACGGTCTTTTCAGAAATTTTATAATTTTTTACGATTCGTACAATTCGTCATTGTAGGTGCCTCCTATTTTCGTGTGTTCTAAATTTTTTCCGTAGGCTGTAGATGTTGGGACAGGCTTAAACATTTTGTCGCACGTCTTAGAAATTTGTCGTAGGCCCCATAATTTTTCCGTAAGCCATCGAATTTGTCTACAGGTTTCAGAAGGATCAGGTAGAGGTTATCCGCGAGTTCGCGAACCCTTAAAAAGTTGCCCTCGATCCCCGGAGAAATTTCGGTCGCAAGACGATCGTAGCTCATCCACAAATTCTTCTCGGGAGAGCTAAGGAACGAGCTGCGGCTCGGTAAACAGATAAATCAACGAGTCGGCTCCCCGTGGCGCCCGGTCTCACGCTGATTTTGCAGTTCCCGTCTTACTCCGGGACGTCCTCGGACTGTTTTATACTGAGAAAATAGGACAGCAATAGTACCAGGCATAATTTTTGTCCGAGGTATTGCTAATTCAAGGGTACTACTCCATAGAACTTCACCAAATCTCGATAATCGTATTGGACCTTGTGAATTTTAAATTATTAAAACATTGTGAATTTAGAAACAAAATGTAATATTGATTTTAAAAAAATTCGTGACCTTGAAATCTCAAAAATTGGCATTTAAAAATTTCTAAAAATGTCAATTTTTGAGATTTCAAAGTCACGAATTTTTTTTCTTAAACAATATCACATTTTGTTTTTAAATTGTTATAGCGCGTAAAAAGACTAATTCAACGATATTTTTTAAAAAATTTCAAAGTCGACTTGGCACCATTTCTCGTTATTCGATCAATTTCAAATTTTGCACAGATTATTTTTTCGTCCATTAGCACCATTCTAGGAATAGTCCTACAAAAAAATCTGCAAAATAATTTTCGCCAAGTTAAAGTGGCCACTTCTGTTCCCGTGTCACGCAACTGTCCATCGTGCAAGACTATCCAAGGAAACAGAACTGAAAGGAAGGCGACCATAAAGAAAGGGACTGCATTTTTTCCGAGCCAATTACGGTCGATAAGAGCATTTAATGCCGTCGCGAGCATTGCGAATGGAAGAAACGACGCTACGTTTCTTACCGGGGACAGTTGCGAGCGAGAGCGTCAGGTTAATCCCTCGAAACAATGCAAGGAGCGGTCGTAGCGTCGGATACAAAAATAAAGTAAGAAAGTCGGACAGGTGTAAAGGGATTTGAAATGATTGCGGTTGCCAGGAACGCGCAGCGCCTGCCACTGGCACAAGATCGGCCCGGCCGCGGAGTGTTTCTTTACAGTCTGACCAGTACGGGCCATTTCTACTGGCCGTGGTCCCTTTACTGCCGCGCGGAGGATGAGGCCGGAGGCGAAGGAAGAAACGGGAACCAGGGCTAGAACCAGGACACTCCTCGTCCGGGATAATCCCACGGATTTATTCGAGCACTACTTTTTCGCCTAAGCCAACCGGGCGTCGCGCGGGACGAACAGGGAGAAGGGCGGCCTTAAAGGGAGAACGCACAGTGGACCCTCGGGAGCCACATTTTTGCCACTTCACGCCGGAACCTGGCTGCGCCCAGAGCTCCGGTTGCACACCTGGAATTGGTTTCCAGATTTGCGAAGGCACGCTCGTGCATTATTCTCGGCAGTTTCAGAACCGCGCCGGGAAATAAGACATAAACCGCTCTCGTTGTTAAGGATACAAGAGTTTAGGTCAGCTTTACGGCAACGACGTGACCCTCCTCTCTGTTTTCCGGATTAAAATTTTCAGCGGCTTTGGCGAATGCGTCGTCTTTTCGGTTGTATCAGCGTTTCGATTTAGTAGCCATCCAGAGGAGGACCATAATTCCGAGAGTTGTGGGAATCGACAGCGATCGACGTTAACTTTCACCGAGATGGCACTGGAAGAATGCGACGGATTTCTCAAATTTTTCATTGAGGCTTTCGAACGTGTGATCGGGATTATAAAATCGGGATTAGTAAATTTGATCGAACAAGTAGGGGAGGTTAATGATCAAACAAGTAGAATAGACTGTTTAAGATCAGACAGTCTGGATAGACAACCTTAATAGGTAAAGTTAAAGTTGTTTCGTTAAATAATATTCCACGTATGATTTTACTGTTCGATTAAATAAATGGAATGTAGGAGCGTCCATGTTCAGGCAAGTAGAATCGTACTATGTATTTGTGGAAACTTTTAAAGTTTTCTGAACTTCCCAGTGAGACTTGTTGTAGTATAAGGAATTGTTGGTACAGTGTACGCGCATATCCTGACCCAGCATTGTCGACATGCAAGCAAAAAATGCAAAGGGTTGGTTCGCAAGAAGCGATCAATCAGACGGCGAACTTTTCGCCCTGGCACGACGGAAGTTATCTCCGAAATAGGAAGGAAAGGAGTGCATGTGGGTCAGTGGAACGTTCCGATAAAGTTCGGACAGTCGGCGCACTAAATCTGGCCGTTCGACTTGGTATTTTCCCTGGCGGCCGAGACCGAGAGGCTTTTCGAAATCCTGGCGGCCGGCCAGCGAAGGGGAATAAAATTGTGGTCTACTAATCGAAGGGAGATGGGATTCTCTGTTTCTCGCGAGGTGGGAGAACGGAGGCGTTCTTTTTTTCACAAGCCAACGCTGTCTGACTGTGATAATAAATTCAGCAACGCGACCGGTGGCTGCAGTTTCTCAATTAATTGCAACTATCCCGTTTTATCGTTCAACGCGGGAACAGTATCGTATAGGGGAAACTGGCGCGAAATCCTCGGCCCCCTAATTAATTGGCCTGATCCGGCACCGCGCGGTCTTTGCGGCCGAGAAAACCCGCGCGACTCGAGAATGAACGGTGGACTTTTCTGTTCCGAGGATCTGCAACCTGCCCGAACAGAATTAACTCGGACTTAATAACATTTCTTGCTCGGAAAAGTTTTAATTAGATAATTCCTGTTTCGTGTGTACACGTCAAAAATATTATAAAGTTAGATTCCAAAACTTTCCACGTCTTTAAAAGTATTGGTAAGGACCTTACAAGGTTTCGTATAATAATATGAATGACGAGCTCTTCGCAATCCCTTAGAAAATTTCTGATTGCATTCAGAACTATTTTAGATTTTCTGAAAATTTTCAAAACATATTTTTTTAATTTTTGATATATACCCTCGCATTTTCTCGGGAATCTGACCAATTGTAATTTTTAAAATTTTTTCTTCTCATCGTGTAGTCAACTAATTGTTCTGACATCTGGAAAAAGTTTTAAAATTGTCCGAATACACTGTCCAACAACAAAAATGTTTCCATATAACTGTTGGGTGGATCTTATAGAGTTTTTCGCGCTGATACGGCCAACAGGTATATGAGAACATGAAAAAAGTTGAAATTTGTTAGACAGTGATATTAAAGAAGCGCAGCAGAGGATCTCCACTTATCAGACAAAGTAGAATAAGATCACTATGTTTCCAGCCCAGTGAAATAGGTTGCATCAGAAGTAAGAGTGTACACCATCTGCTTACGCTATCAAAATCGATAGGGGGTGAAGGAAATGTCTGAATAAATTTTGTACCTATCAACTCGCTCGCAGTGAAGTTCGTCTTCCTCCGCACTGCGTGCACCCGAGACGCGTGCAGGACCTCGCGCGGGAATTTACGAGTAAATCGAGGAATATTTCCCGGACAGTTTCTCGCGCGCAATTTGACGTGCTGCCAACGCAGGGTCGTCACGGCACAGCAGCGAGAAGTCCCGCGGGCTATTCCTCGTAAAAATTTCCTAGCGGTGCGTCTCGTTGCGCCCTTCCCGACGAATATGCATATCCCGAACCTCTCTCTGTTCCCTCCTGTGTTTACCTTCGGGAAGATATCTCGGAGCCCCATCCCCGGTCTCTCTAGGAACCCATTTACTTCAGCGAATGCTCCGGCGAGTTTTTCGCGAATTTTATGACTCTCATTGAGTGCTCATCCCCCGGTGCCGACGGGATACCGAGTTATTCCATGAGCTTCCCCGGCACAGTACATTTACCCGCCACCATTGTCCCGGAATACTTCGAGCGTGCTTGTCGTAATGAAAGAAATAACCGCTGTTCGCCTCTATCGCCGTGCCGGATAGCGATATCGATTCTACATTGAGACGTTTCTCGTATCTCCGGCCGTACCATTCTCCGCACGGACATCAATGATAATCGGAACGAGTATTGGATAAGTTTCCGGCCATTATAACGCTACAAATTTTTTCCAGTTGCTCGATTCGAAGCACTCGTTGCTCCAAACTGCGGAGCTTTCGTATTGCTATAGCTGGCAAATATCTAGAGAACGTGGCGAGAAATTCGGAGGAAATCGTTCTCGGTCTCCTCTATTTATCAGTATCTGTTTTATTCTCGAATTCTTTCTGTTCGTACAAATAAAATTTTATTGTATAAATACCCGCGGTCTATTGTAATATTATACAAATTTACAAGTCCGCCGACAAATATAAAATCTGGAGGGTCGCTTGAACTCGGCGAACAATAGTGGCCGAGCTGTGAAACTGGGAAAAAGCACATTCGTTCTGGACTTGGACATGAATAAAAAAACAACTTTAACAACGCACAGGTTACGAGGGTTAAGCCTGACTTCTCTCTCGGGGCGACATCGCTCCCATTTATGATTTCTGGGTCAAGCGGCAATCTTGGATGAAAAAGCGGCTCTCTTTGACGCGCTATGCCGCGGTTGGCACACAATGGATCCAGTCAGCGCGCAAGAAGTACAAACAGCTTTCGTTCACGATACCGCTGGTTAGCGCAGGCTGTCCCGAATAGCGGATAGGAGAGAAAAACTTCCTGCGACCTTTGTCTCCCAGCGAAGAAGCGGCCATCCAGGAAGAGGACCATCCCGCGGGATAGTCCGTGGCATTGTTTCCGTCGCGGCGAATACTCCCGTATTGTCTGGCTTTCAGACCGCGATGGATTCCTCGATAGAGACTCGGTGGGCTGCTGTTTCTTCGGGCTCTCACCGAACTGAAAAGGCTTCAAGGGTTATACATACTTGTTAGTATTGGGTCATCGTAAAACTCCTGATACACTGATTCATATCTCCGACTGTTATTGGAGCACTCATCTATACGCTAACTTTTAGCACAGCCTACGAAACTAATCTTTTTAACCATTTGCGGACGGGACACTCGGACGCGCGAGTGTCCGCATGAAGATTTGTTTGGAACACTCAAGAAAAAGGAAATAGAACACTGGAAAATTGGTGAAACTGTAGAATAGATGCTTCCTCTTCGATTTCGATGATGTTTGGATATGTTTAACTCATCATCAATCATGCAGCGATACATAGTCTTGAAACAATCAGTTCTTGGGGAGACAAAGACTCGTCCTCTAATGCAAAACTGTTGAATAATTCGTTGTGTGAATTTGGTTTTATAGTATCTTTATTTAGCTTGTAAATTGCCCTTTTGATCGATGATGTTGTGGCTCAATTAAGTATCGTTCTAAATGGAGCCTGCGTAAAAGCTAATTATTTTTCATACTGACATTAAAAAACCAAGAACTGTGCCAAAACAAACATTAAGGTCCAATGTCCCTGATATATTTTCACTCTATTAATTAACCAAATATTGGATCAACTTCATGAAGAAAAGAAGGTGACCTTGAGATCTCCAAAAAAAAAATGACGCATAAAATTGGTGGTAAATACAAAATGGCACCACGAACGAATTCGGAGAAAAATCTGTCCTCGGAATAACTCCATTATTTGCATTCTAAAAGGAAAAACGTTTAAGAAAGAAATGAGTCCTTTTGCAGTGCGCATCCAAGGGTGGCGCACGTCACAGCAATTAAATTGTGCAGGAAGCCAGGTCGATCTTGATACGGCGGGAATATCCTCCGGTGGATTTTACGGCCGAATGAATCTCCGATTCCGTTGGCCCTTTACTACCAGTAATACCACCAAATGATGACGCTTACTTTCCCATGTAAATTCTTTTAATATCCTCCCCGACTGTTTTACGAGTTGGCGGGTGGTTGGCTTCGACCTCCCTAAATCTGGCCGGAATCTTGGCCACGTAGATAAGACTCGGGTCAAGTGGACTTCGAGTTTAGCCGAGAAGCAGCCATTTTTGGCCTCTCGTAAGCACGTACCGCTGTGTGCACAACCTGGACCGCTCGTACGGTTTACGACAGAGCTGTTTGTACGGCTGGTATATGAACCAATCGCTGGGACACGCTAATCGAGGCTTCGGAATCGTTTCAATCAATACCTCCATCTTGTGCCATCGTCGTCTCGTCCCATTTCTCAAGGGGCATTTAAGTTGACTGCTTAGACTTATTATATGTATAATATTAAAACATAAAAATTGTTCCAGTTAACTTTAAGAAACAGTAGCCAACTGTAACCCTCTTTTAATAATTTTATTCACAATTTTGTATTCGTGTATATAGTTATTTATAGAGATAGATAGTTTTCCCACTATCGGAGTTTTTATTAAGTATGGATATATATTCACTTCCTGATTAATTCTATATATTCAATTCAATCCTATATATAACACTTCCTGATCAATTCTATTAAACGTTCGTATCGCTTGCGATAAACATTTGATTACTGTGCATGTAATTTATTTTATATGAAAATTTATTAGTGGAGATTAATTTGGGGCACCAGTGAAAATTACGAGCGGGCCGGCGGGCTTCATGCACGGCCTCGTTTTCGTGGAATCAGATATGGAAGCTTTGTGGAGCACGTATGATTATACGTCGGATCATTGCTGGTTGAATCTACTATGGATTCTACAGATTCTGTCATAATTCTACTGATACAACTTCAAACGCTGTAAATATTGGTACGGGACTTGTGGGATCTGTAGCAATAACGATTTTACAGAAATTGTTAGGTAACTAGTTAAAAGGAGAGCTTACAACTGCGTGAAAAGTAGAAACAGTGTGCATTAATCAGACACCGAGACAGATGATCATTTATTTGCAGGGTCCATTAGGTAAAATGTGACACCGTTCATATTCAATATACCTCGATGGATTCATTTGTTTTTTATTAATTTAATGTTGCTTTCAACTCTTTACTAAAGTTATTTCGCGACGAATGGATTCATTCATTGTTAACTCAAAAATATTTCACGCTTTTGCCCGTAATGCTACTCTAATTAAAAGTTGACAGCATCTGTATTTAATGTATTTATATATTGTGTTCCATTTAGTAAAAGCCGGGGCCATTTATAATTATTAAATTTATTTATGTAAGTGACTTTAGTGAAGTTTCATTTAGCGAAAAATTCATTTCATATTAGGTTCCATTTTACCACGTTTTATACTACTACTACTCCAATTCAAGTCCTACTGAAATAAAATACTATTCCTAAACCATAACTGCACACACTGCAATAAAGAAATCTGCAGTAACCATAACTCATCGCACCGTAAAGTATCGTCAAGGTAGAAGCATGCTCCATTCCGAAACGGAATTCGTTTCATAATTGAAGAAATGAATAACGAATAAGTGGCAACAATTAAGCGCGAGAAAAGTTGGCGTGGTACCCGCGGAGCGTAGAGCGTTGGCACGGGCGTTTTAAAGTTTCATAAATCGCGACGACCCAGAGAGACAAGGGCGTCCAAAGCGAACGGAAAGGAACGTAACAACACGGAACAGAGCGGAACGCAACGGAGGCTCTGCAAGGTGCCGCGGAATCGTCACGCGAGCCCCTCCACTTTTGGTTTCCCAGGGATGCGAATTCCCTGTGCGAGTGTCGGCGAACATATTTATGCGTTTCCACGTGACTGCATAAACCATGGAAGCGACGTATGTCGGCGTGCGAGACGCATAAACCATTTCACGCCCGCCGCGTTTTTACGTCCATCGACGACGAATATCGTGTGGCTCTTTTGAGCCCGCTCGAGCATGCACCCTTCTATGCAAATATCATCAACTATCATACCTTGCGAACGAACGAACCGAATCACCGATGTATCTTTATTTCTCCTTGTGGCATTCCATTCTGTTGGGAAACAAGAAACTCCAATTCGGTTCGGTCGAAAATCAGTTTAATAGGGGTATTAATCAATAATTAATCATATTGCTTACTTTATATACGTAGTGACAAATATTGCAACGTCACAACATCGAGGACATTGGACCTCGTACAATTTTCAAGCAGAATGAAAGAAAAAATTTGTCTGCATAAATACTTGTGAAATTTTATTGATTTTAAAAGATATGTTGACAATATTTCAAAAATTGGAAACGTATCACACTTAGCATTCCTAGAAAATTTTTGGACATTTTAAGAGGGTTAAGAGGACTGGAATGTGACTTAGATCCGAGTACGAATTAACGACAAATTAAGTCGTCTCTTTGGTTAATGAATTAAGGCTGCATTTTTGGGAATGACATTTTGTTCAATGAAATAAATAATAAATACAATATCGAGTCTTGAACTCACGCATTTGTGACAAAGTTTGCGAGAAGAAGCAAACGTAAGCCGGACAATCGCGGCGCATCAATAAATTTTGAATTTGTTTCGTCACGGGAACACGGATGGTTCAATTTGAAGCCAATTACCAATTCCAACGCGATTTATGGTCGGGACGAGCGAGAAAAATACACGCAGCAGGTCGTTCCTCCTATAATCGAGGCAACAGAACGTCTCTGTCCACCGCAACATTTTATTTTTCACGGAGATTGCAATTCGACTCGTAACCGGCGGAAATGGATTTATGATATGGGCTATAACGAATCCGGCACGGTCGTCGAAATAACGACGCGGAGGAACGGCGAAATAGAGCGTCGATCTCGCTCATTTCGTCCCCCGTTTCTCGCGTATTAATTATCGAAATGGAAATCTATTTTAATGGGCTCGACGGTGCTGCACACCCGAACCCGGAAAATTCGGTATTTTCGAAAACAACCAGTTCTACAGGACTGCCCAAAGTTGCATAATTTTGTGCAGAATAGAAGGTCACGAAAAGTTCATTGTTTCATTTCACGATGTTGCCGCTGTATGACCAATTTATTTAAAAAATTTGTTGCGTGCACGTGCCATGACTGCGGATCTTTATGCAAAATAAAAATTTTCCACGAAAATTGCAACTAACTGGAATTAAATAGAGGGTGAAAATAATGTAACAGTATTTTTTCATTCTGCCAATGTGTCCACTGTTTTAAATTACACCTAATAATTTCTGTTATAAATGCATAAAATCAGCTGCACAAAAAACAGATGTAAAATATATTCACCTAACAATTTTAATTGAGTTCAAAATAAAAAGAAATTAGTAAAATTGTTTGCAGCATCTCGTATTTTATATTTCTCACGAATAAAGATTGAAAAATTTCTGTAAATTCGCTGTACAAAGAGCTACTCTGTTTTTGGATTTTATTTTCGGTTGGTATTGGCAAAATGAGAATGAACAATTTTGGAACCGGCTGTACAGAAAAACTGCAAGGAACACCGAAATGTATGCAGGACAGTTATGCGAAACCGCGAAATTAAATTATTAGCCGCGAGCCGAGATAACGCGCGTTTAATTTTGATGCAAAATCTCCCAATCGTTCCCGGTAATGTTTGATGGAAATGAGCCCACCCATACATACATACACACACACACGTGCAAAACGAAAATACTTGTTCGTTTGTACGGGCAACTGCAAATTACATTAACGAGCCGGTTTTTACGATTCTCCATTTTTTGCCGGCTCTTATCGTGTGTCCAATAGAAATCCATTTAATTCAAGTATTTTTAATCTATCCGACGAAATTTTTGCTCACACAGGATTCGCACGGAATCTGACGGGAGATCGGCCATTTTCAATGTTTCAAACATGTTCGCCACGTTTGTAAATAGACTGCGGGTGTTTGCGCAAACACGGATCTTTATGCATTAATTCACGGAAACTGGCGTTAACACGAAATTGTTTACCGTACTCGTGAATCATTTCATTTTATTGTACACTTTACAATACCGGCATTTACACGATCCTGTATACCGTACATCCGTTGGATCCGCATTGCGATTGTAAATTACTACCCTTGGGAGTGATTGAATCACAGTTTACCTTGTACCAATATACCCTTTTATCATCTTTGTTAGCGACTAGTTACAGAATCCGTACTGGTCTTTGAGGTTGCAGGAATTTTTAATTGCTTACGTGTTAAACAAAATTCTGGTCTGTATGTTTTATCACGCGATTTTTCCACATCCAGATGTGCACACTTCTATTCAGTTTTAGTTAAATACAAAAAAGACTGTCTTTTCCCATTCGATTTGTTAGTTTCTCGTACTCAAGGTCAAAGGAAGGTCATGGCGCTGCGATGACGGAAATGTGACATTTTTTTCGCAAGTACCTAAAATCAGCAAACTAAATATAACAATGAAGTAACATTTTATAGAATTTATTTATTTTCTACATACTTCACCGTCCTCGAAGTGCACCGCATCGGCCATTTCTCGCGAGAAACAAATCGTCAGCGTTCTAGTAAAGTGTCCACAAACGACCTGTGCAATTCGATCCTGGAACTGGCATCCGTCTTGAAAGGTGACCATTTTCCCGGAGCAGAGCCGCATTGGTCTCTATCCCATTCAAAGGGAAGACACTAACGGCGGGCTTATAGCCTCGATTTACTAGGAAGCAGTGGCGGCGAGTGCTAGGAAAAGCAATATCGAAGTGTAACAAATATCGCGTTCGGATAGAAGCGGGGGCGTCGATTAATCACGAAGTGGTTCTAAAAAGAAGCCAGCGACGAAGCAAACGGTATGCGGGAGGGGCGTCGCGTTGTCGCGGGTTCGGGTACATAATTCGGTGCCGGGTCGCTTTCATTTTTCTCGGGCGAGGAGCATCGACCGTTTCCATCCATCGCGCCTCGTTATTAAGTAATATCGAGAGATTTGGTCTGCCGAGCCGATGCGCCGATAAAATTTTCATTTCGCGGTTCGCTGGCCACGTCGACCGGTCGAAACCTTTCCCCGGGTATCTGCTACCACCTGGCCCTCCAGCTCGCGTCCTGCTCGTCCTCCCATCCTCTCGCGCAAACCGATGAAGCAGCTCTCCACGTCGCTTCCGCGACTAGCTTCTCTGTCAGCCCCGTTCTTGCGATCCCTGAACGCGGCGGGCCAGCTTTCACTCGTGAATGCTCCAATTAATTGCCAGATCATTCGGCATTCTGCCGACGATAGATCCGAACTGGCGACGAACAGATCATCCGCCGGAAGTGCCTTCGTTCCCACTCTTTCGAATGGAGAAGGGGATCAACAGACGGATCTCCAACATTTCTCTCGCAACTTCTTGGCGCTCCATTTGCTCGCGATTCGATGGGGCTCAACGGAAAGGCCGAGTTATTCGCTTCAGCTAAGCCCGAGTTAGGTACGGATTTCGCATCCGAGAGGAACCTGCAAACTTCCGTGTAGTTTGCGAGCAGTATCTGTTGACGGGGTGCTCTCCACGCGAGACGCTGTCGTTGCCCCAGCATCGTATAATTACACGCCCCCAGAAATACGTGCCCCGTTAGAGTTCTTCCTGCGTGAGGCAACAGGAAGCGATGTATCTTTTAATTACTATCGAAAATATTGAGACGTCAGAAGAACAGGAATTTGTTGGTTCAACTAAAAATTTGTCAATGCCAGTAAGTAAATTAGTGCTATTTCTTTCGCACATTCTTAGAGAATTTTTTGTATGGCTTGTTGGACAATTTACAGTTAGTAGAAACAGCGCAGCGGTACGATATCAGACGGAGATTCTGATGAAGTTTTCCCAAGCTTTTAGAAGAGCTGAAAATGTGGAACACGCGCCTCGCCTGTTAGCCAGCATAACTCAGGTTTAAGGGATGAAACTACGTTTAAAGTTTACTTCGAAACTACTCGAGGCAGGGACGAGATTCCCAAACAAATTTTGTGGCAGTCATTGATCTTCACTATGGTTATTAAGACTGAGGGTTTTATGTTCTTCGTCCAAGTGATGTTAAATATAAAAAGTAGCAGAGTGAAGAATCTATAGTCTATTCAATTAAGTAGTTCACTGTTTCTCAATACTAATTATCATAGTTTCAAACGACAGAGTTCTTTGAAATATTGGGTTGGAAAGAGAGTTCGTATAAAATTAAGGTATTCGTTCACATGTTTAAACAATAACACGAGAAGTTACCTCGGAAATAAATCTATGATTAAATATTTGAATTTCAACTTACAATTTTAATTTACAAATGCTACGAATTTTAGTTCTATCCCAATAGTATAGCAAATTTTTCAAAATTTCTTCTTCATCTGACGTGGCAAAACTAATTGTTCGAATTTCTAAAAAAAATCAAAGTCGCATGTTCCAATATTTTAAACAAATTATCGTCTTTTTAAGAGTACCCGAATATTAACGCAGGCCACTGTAGAACGTCCCCAGTTGCGTCAAATTTAAGTCGAAAAATTGGCACCATAGAATTCGCAATTTTTCACTGGCAACGTGAACGGCTGTATAAAAAAGCATATTTTGTGGAGCCATTACGTGGGCCGTCGAGCGAAGTACACGAAGAGGGGTCGAACTTTCGCAGTATCGGGACAAGTTCCGTGGGCGGAACGTTGTTCCCGATAAGCGCGTCTTATACGTTCGGGCAACAGATGCGAGGTAATCCTGTCAAAGGGCCAGGAAACGCGGCTGGCACGCGGAAGTCATCGACAGGAGGACGATGTCGAGGGGCTCCGACTTAGACCGGCGCGGCGTGTTCAACAGCCCGTGCACGATGCTCGCATTAGTTCCGTCGATACTGCGCCGACTGTGCATTACGCGCGGATCATTAGCGGGACCAGGTTCAATTAGAAGCATTAACAACCGCGTTCAACTCGAAACGGGACGAATGAACTGGCGACAACGGGATCCACCCTGTGTATTTTTTTTCGCCAGCGTACCGGCGACAACCGATCAATGATTTTTCATACGTCGAATGCCCTTGCAATTTAGCGAGTAATAAAATACTGCAGTCGATAAACGCTTCGCGGAAGCTGTCGATATACTTTCGACATGAAAATGTTACTACACGTCAAATTCCCCTTTCATTCCTTTAACTGAATTGCGATGAATAACTGAAAATAAAAAGACCGCGCGATCAATACAGTGCACACGGATCGCTGTACTTTTTATTTGTCAATGATCGTTATCAATCAGGTTCAGGCTTTTTTTTTGCTTTGGTAACTTTTCGTTTGGCTGACCAGATTCACTCTATACTACTTGGAAACGTCTAAAGGTTGACACGATGTTTGAGTATGGTATTTAATAGACAGAAAAATTTCAGATTATTTGCAGTCGATCATCGACTATCGAACGATCGACTCGCTTCACGAGTTGCAGCATAATTGCATGAACACCCAGTGCATTGTAGCTCACAGAGCGCGAGGCTGGACGTGCCAGGGTACTCGAAACACATCCCAAGAATTACGAGGCCGCTCCTGGATCGAGCCCGTAAATTCCCGAGCGGGCCAGTCTCCGTGCAATTTCCATCAAATTCGTCTCCTTCGCGTGTGCCAGACGCGAATTCAATGAATCTCGTGTACGGGACGTGACGCGTGTAATCGACACTCACAGATTTTTCTATTTCCACAATTGATAAACAGCCCTGGAGGCGTCGGATTTATTGTCGGACGCTCCTTCGCCGCTCGGCACGAAACAAACGAACGTGCTCTTTTACGGAAATACATTTTTTTGCGGCTCTGCAACTTGATCATTGGCACGTTTCACAAAAGTATCACAGGATCCTATTCTTGTACAATGTTTGCCACTGTTCGCGTGGATGTTTACGAATAGCTGCGAATTTTTTAGCAAAATGAAAAATGTTTGGATTAATTGCACTACCTAAAATTTCTATAGACATTCATTTACCTTCTTTAAAATTCTAATAAGAACAGTACAATTGTATTTGATCTATCCATTTTTCTCAGAAATGCATAGAATCGACAGTCTTTTCACAAAGACTGGAAATGATCCATAATTTTATACGACAGGAAATTTCTGCTCCATGAATGAACTGACAGGAGTATATTAAATACTCCTATCATAAAGTGCAATCTTCAATCTATCAATCAAGCCATCAAACGAAGAAAATTTCTATGAGAATACATTAAGTCCACAAACGTTTGGAAATCGTTACGAGTAAATAATCGAAAATTGACGCGAAGTGAAAGCTTTTTTTTAATTGGTGTCGTGGTTTAATTCAAGCGTTGCAACGATCGATAATTGCAACGAAAGTCCAATCAAATTGCAATAAAAAACAATAAAATTGACTCCACTTATGCTTTCAAAATTGTGTCAATTAAGCCCTGGTTAACGATCAGGTTGAATCGTATAATATGCACTGTTCGCAGGAAAAAATCATACTGCCGAATATGAAACGGACAACGTTAACGAAACAAGATCCAACAAATCCCGGTCTTATCTCCAACAGCAGTTCCAGCAAATCGAAAATAAAATGAAGCTGCACGTAGCTTTATCAGGGTTTACATAAAAAATTGTCAAAGTTTTGTACGCACTGGGATCGCAGAAAAATCCCCAGTCTGTTGATAAGCGTCAATCGCACGGGAACGGACAGAAACACGGGGCCAGATGAAAATAAATAAATTTCGCCGGACCGCGTTCTCTCTGGAAGAAAACACAGAGCGACAAAGGGAATTATTTTGACGTGCAGGGAACTTCGTTTCCGTTCCCTCGGAAATCTTTGCCGTGTTTCAAAAAGCTAAAAAAACACACTTACACACAAAGTGAATTCGTGGCCCAGCGCGAACTCTGTAGCCGGTCTCTCGTTTGACAGAAACGCAGCCCGAGTGTACACACGCGCGCCCGCGCACTCGCGCGCGGACATGTTGACTAAACGCGAACCTCCGACGCATACCGACTACGGAATTCTGCATTACAATTTATGCTGATTTATATGCACCCGGCGGGCCGCGCGCCGCCTCGCACATACACAACCCTGTCCTTCTCTTTCTTTACCCCTTCGCTCGTTCTTTTGTTCCCCTTCTTTTTCCTCCTCTCTATGTCTCTATTTTTGTTTATCCATTCTGCAGGAACATGCGTCCAAGCGGGCTTGTACCAGGACGTTGTCGAACGTTGTCGAGGTCACACTGCACCGGGGAAGATGAAAGAGCTGTACTTGTGCCTGAAAATCATTTTTCTTCTAGCATTTAACGGCAGAACCGCCAAGAGCTAAACGTAACTGTTTGCGTTACCGTGGGAAAATAACAGGACTACATTTATTTGGATTTTTCACGATTTTTATTGAAACGTGTGTCCGAATAAATAAATCAATTGAACATGACGCCACACAATGATTCTTGTATGCTTTTAATAATTATTCAAATGGTAAAATGAACAGTCTTATAGTTTAAACATTTTCGCAAACGAATGTGCTTTTAAATTATTACTATAATTATTGAACATTTTTATAGACGGATGCACATATTATTTAATTATTGTACGTATTTTTTACAAACGAATAGCCGTATTTTTTGATTCTTGAACATTTATATAAAACGCACACATTTTTATAGACGAATACGCGTATGTTTAATTTGAGAAATGAATACTTGCGTTTTTTTTAATTTCGCAGGTGTAACCGGCAGATTCATTTGAGAAATTGGAACGCTTTTATTATGGTCGCTCTGGTTTCCGAGGAAATGAAACGTGAATATCTGTTTGATATACGGAAGTCAGTTGGATTCGCATAGTTTGTCTGACCATTGCTCACCAATTCCACTTACAGCAGCGAGAGCACGAATTCGTGTGTGGCAGATCAATAATGTTCGAAGTTCATATACCGGGAAACGAAACTTTCGTTGAACAAACTGAATTGTTAATTTCCAATTAATTTCCTCATTTCCAGCAGCACTTTGCGGATTGTACCAACAGTTACTATGTCTAAAAAATGTGTAACGGCTCACAATATCCATACTTTAGAGAAGCTGTGTTCCAATATCTTCAGTTTAGTTAACTGGGAAAGTCACGTTTGTATTAAAATATTCATCGTATATAAAATAAAGTAATTACGTTTGTCCTAAAAAGATTATTTTATTAAGGGACCATTCAATTATTTATGTATTCGTTCTTTAAATAGCATGCTGTTTTAAATGCTCATTTCATAAACGAGAAATTCAATACTCTACCTCCAGAATCGTGCATACGGTATTTAATATTAAATATACAGTTTGTATTCGTTTTTAGTTTGGCTCATTAGGAGCCGCGCACAAAAAATATTCGTGTGCTTGATTTTATGCATTTATGACGTAAATGAATTGTCGAAATATAAAACCGTGGAAGCATTAGAGAAGTAATTATAAGTATTCTATTAATTTCGACTTCTTCATATGATTAAGAGGAAAGATACAATTTTTGGTGGATTTCTGTCTCTGACAATTTTTATTTTCCATAAGATGAAATTCGATAAAGGAAAAACCAATGTGTCTCTGTTATCTGATAATGCATGCAAACAAGTTGCATGAATACGGCGTGCATACTTTGTCCGGATCCTGTACAAGGAGTTCTCATTTCAAGGAAAACAAACCTATGTATAAGTCGCAGTGATGGAAGACTGAATAGAATTAGCAAAGGAAAGATAAATATAAAGAATGCAACGTGGTACCTCCCTTGACAGTTCTTTCAAGATAAACTGCAGCATGCACACAAGCTTGTTTAAACTTTGAAAAGCTGCAGGTAAGAAATCTAAGATGCAGACGATTCTTATTTTGCATAAGCATCTGCAGTCTGTCAGTAAAGTTTAGCACCAGTCTTGAATGGCATGAACGATCTTGTAAATATCTTCAATCTGTCGCAGCTTGTCTAAACTGTGAAGATTTGCTGGTAAGAAATCTAAGATGCAGATGATTTCTATTTTGTGTAAACATTAATCGGCTCACAGGAGTCAATCTTAAGTGGCTAGACGGATCTTGTAAATTTCTTCGATGTGTCGAAACATGTCCAAACTTTGGAAATCATCTGGTAAGAAGTCTAAGATGCAGATGATTTTTATTTTGTATACAGATCAATTATATACTCACTGGAGTCAATCTTGAGTGACACGAAGGATCTTGTAAATTTCTTCGATCTGTCGCAGTTTGTCTAGAGTTTGAAGATTTGCTGGTAAGAAATTTAAGATGCAGATGATTTTTATTTTGTATACAGATCAATTATAGACTGACTGGAGTCAATCTTGAGTGACACGAAGGATCTTGTAAATTTGTTGAATCTGTCGCAAGCCTGCCCAAACTTTGGAGATTCGCTGACGAGAAATCTAACAAGTTGACAGTGGCATAGTGTTCAGCTAGCAGTTTGAAACGTCTTGATCGATGGTGGCACGCGTCGGCGCTCACGGCTGCGTTGAAAAGCGATAATTAGAGAAGACGCAGCTCGTCATTAACGCCTTGTAAATCCGATTAGCTTCCATGGCCGATAAAACGGTGCTTTTGCCCTCTTATCGCGCTGTCAGCTGTGCGCTACGTACGCGGAACGGCCCGCTGGAAATAATTCATGCCCTTTGACGGCGCGAGTGCACGCTTGTACGGCGGGCTTAATTTAATCCCGCGTCGCTCGATGTAAACGCCGCTGAACCAAGTGGCGGACGACTCCTGTTCGACGAGGACGATTAACGGTGGAAATATTCTCGGCTCTCTTTGTGCCCGATCGTCTACTTGTTAACTGTAAAAATTTAATCGAGCATCGGCCGCTTACGATCGTTATCCCGACGAAAGCAACCCGCGTGCTTTCCGTTATCCTTTCAAGTTGACGTCTACCGCCGGATCAAATCTAGTAAAACGCGAAACCTTTTTATACGGCACGATGAAGTTGCAAACACGCGTTTCGACTACACTATGGAATCCAATGTTATCCGTGTCATGTATCGGTAAGATCAGAACGGATGCAAGACTGTCGGGGTGTTTGAGAAAAAATTGGAACTACGAGTTCAAAAATATTTCATCAAATTTATTATAAGGATTTTATAAAATCCTAACAAAAAATCATTTGATACAAAGTTGTCAAGAATGAATAAAACATTTTAAGCTACATCCTAAAAATGAAATGGAACGAAACATGGAAAATACAAGCACGTAACATCAAATCTGGAACAAAAATCCTAAATCCTGTCATCGAACTTACGGCAACGAGACAATGCGTTCAGTGTCTGGTCGGATACTCCAGCAAAGTTTCGTAGCATGTTTGTGTCTACCTCGGTACCTCTTAGTAGATCAAACGCTGAAACACATGGAGTACCCACGTCAGCTATCGCGTTACGTGTCAAAACTGTTCAAGCCGATGTATGTTGTTATTGAGCATCGAGTACGTTAGGAACACTCGATCAGTACCGGGTCCACGTAGGTCGAGGGCCCTGCTGCGTTTTTCCTCGCACGGTCCACCTATTTACAAGCTGCCTTTGCTCTAACCCAGTTTGCGTCGCCGGTGTCTCCGTTTCAGCCCGGAACTACGGTCCGCAGTAGTTACCCAGTTGGCACGATCCCGCGATTCCAGGTCCAGGCTGACTGTCGGCACAACAAAGACCGAGTTCCCTCTGTGAATGCTAATCGGCTGCGACTACGCGGATTAAAGTGACTGCCGTGGATCCGAGAACGTCTTCTTGCTCGACGCAACGCCTCGGTCAAACGTGACGGTCCTTAAAACGGCTGACTATGGCGAGATGAATCCACTTTTGCCGAGAGTAACGCAACGCAACCAACATGTACGGCGCAAAGATTGCACGAATTTAATCTAGTTCATAATCATCAATTCCTACCTCCTATTTTCTACAACCAGCAAAAGATTCGCGAACAGATTCGACGAAGACTGAGCAACTTCACCAACTTTCGGAGACACCACTAAACCTCGAAACTGGAACTAAGTGATTCCCTATTTTTCCGCATATTTGACGAACTCTTAAAATCTTGGAAACTTTGATCGAACGTTAGGTCGAACGGGAAGTTCGCACAAATATTTTCCTTCTGTTTTTCTCGGGAACCACTGAAAACCGTATCGACACTCCGGCGCAAAGCAACGTTTCATCCTTTCGACGGGTAGGTAGCTGTAGACGAGCCGCGTTTGACGCTGACAGGAAGTCCCGCCTTCACTTGCGCCCGAACTCGATGGAATAATTTCGCAAGTTCCAACGCGTTATACACCTGACAGCGTGCACTCCTCCGCTCCACCCCTGCAACCATCCGCCCCCGATTTTCCCCGCGACGCGACGGTTCGCCGGCAGTAATAAATCAGCTTTCCTCCGCGTTGAAAAGTTCTTTCTCCTACACGCGGAGCTCCAGTTATTCACCTCCTTTCCCCGCCCCTCCACCGATGGAAACATCCGCGGCTGGCCTTTGTCAACCCCTGAACGGCATCCCCGCACCCCTATCCGCCCCCATATTTACCTTGCTCTCGCGTGTACCAAAGTTTCTTCAAAAACTGCCGCGGCGAAACTTTTCCGAAACTCGAGCGTGCTCCCCGTTCATCGAACTTAGCATTCACTTTGTCCCTCGGCTGCGTGTCAATCCCACCCCTCCATCCACCCTCTTCCGACGATGCACAAGAGGCTGGCAGGGTGTTTACCGTGCATATGTGACGGAAAGTTTCCCCGTGGAAACGACATTCCGCATTTGTCGGAGTGTCTGTCCACGATGATGATTCAAAGCGATTGCCTTTTAAGCATTTCGCTCGACGAAATGCATTATTGATGCTCGCAACCAGCATTCAAAGGGCACCTGCACTTCTAACGCCACGTTGAATCAGTATCGCCGTGATATTCGTTTTCGAAGCGTTTCGATGGCGAGTCTGATGAATCGTTAATAGATTTTGTCGGCACCTACGTATTTATTTATTGGCTGACGTATATACGTATCTATGTGATTGGATAGTAGACCTGGCTAAAGGGACGAAAAGTGCTTTTGAATGGCAGAATCCATTGTCTTATAATAATGACAATATTGCAATTATTTAGATTTCGTATAAGTTTTATTTATACATGTACTTCAATAGAGAAGTTCACTAAAAAAATTTCTCAGAGAAACATGCTTATACTTTTAACATTTCTAGTATTAGGTAACGATAGAGTCAATTTTCTGGCTTTTGAAAAATTATTAAAAAATCTCGCGATTCCCTCATTGAAAAAACAGGCAAAAGTTTCGAAAAAGATTTGCCGTACTGTAGCTACTCTGGCACACATGCTATAAAAACGGAGACATACCGTAGAACAATTGTTCGGAGAGTGATTCTGGATTTGTTCCGAACGATCCGACCATACAAGACCACATGGGGTTGATAGTAAAAATGTTTACTTACCACTTTGCGTAACAAATGGCGGCCGGCTAAGCCTCGCGTCACGCAAGAAATATGGGATAAACGGGAACAGATGGACGGGACGTGCGTTTTGCAATTTTTCGGATCGAGAACAGGGTGGTTCGTTCGTATACACGTCCTTGTTTTTTTCTCCACTATGTTTCCATTTATTTTGTATATGACAGCAGTACGGTCTGCTCGGTCTCTTTCTCTTGTGACAAGAACAAAACGAAAAAAAAAATAGTAATACTTCCTCTTTGTCGTCATACTGTCTAGTATCGCTTGTATAATTACAACTGGACACGCTTTCGATACATGAAGAAGAAAAGAAAAAGAAGAAACAGAATCAGAAGAATCAAGTGAAACACTGTCGATGATGCTGTTGTTCTTTGTCAGTTTTTAAGTAACGCACGGCCTAAAGATCGGCGTGCCTACATTAATTAAGATCTCTGCCCTTAAGTTACGCTGGCCGCAGCCTTCTAGCCTTAAGTAACGATTCTGAAAAGTCCGTCTTACGGCTAGACTAAGACAACAAAAAAAATATAAAGAAAGAAAGAAAAGAAACCCGCCCCGTGTTTCATCCATAATTCCTTGTTCGTCTCGCACGATCGTTCGAGTTGCAATTACAATTCCGGTTTCGCGAATGATTAATAATATCTACGCAGTATAATGGATCCGCGGCCGATTCGCTCGGGCGAACACCGCTGGGAAAATCGCAAGCGAAGAGTAGGAGGACGCTGAAAACCTGCGAAGTTACCTTTACGGGAAATCAAGAGGGTAGTCGAAATGTTTGATCGCATGGCTTCTGCCGCGTCTGATTGTACTTGTTAGTTCTCTTTTTGTTTCTTTTAAGATAAGTACGCAAAATGACGGAGTCCGACACGGTCGTCCGTCGCGGTTCTTAAACTCTACACGATTAGCAAACGGTAGAACGCTACCGAACGCTCGTTGCAGGATCAAGGAGAGACGGCTACGTTTCTACATTGTATTGTCGTCGGCGATAAAAAGCGCTAAACGTCTCGGTTAAGTGCCTCGAGGCGGTTAAGTACAGAGAGAAGGACCAATGGATACTGACGAAATTTATCGCGATCACTCGGAAGCAGCCGAGAACGGCAGTCTCGATGGTAGAAGAAAAAGAAAAAAAACACAGGATCTGGACCAGGAAGCAATGTGAAATTGTGCGAGCATGTTCGTGCGTCATCGTTAAAACTAACAGACCTCGAAGACACCGGAGGCAATCTTATCGCTAGGTGTACGAAGTGAAGGCACAAGTTCGGCCCCGGAAACAGCTCGCGCACGCTCCTCGACCGAGGCTCTATTTTTGATTCGAAACTAGGCACTATGTCCAAGGACGTTCCTCGGTTTATCTTGCGGCTTCCAGCTCCTCTCTTGTTATAATCTCTTCTTATTCCAAAATTCATGAGGCACACAATTGGTAAAGCATAGACAGCGGAAAGCGCTCCAACGGATCAAACGATCGACAAGACATTACGGCACCCCCTCTCGTTATAATCACCACTCCATTTTTATTCTCCCGCTTATTTATATGTTTGTTCCCCCTTTTCTCTCTAGCCGTTTGTAAACCGCCTCTCGTTAAAATCATTCCATCCCCTCTCTGGCTTTCCCCTCGATCTCTTTTCTGCGTTCTCGAAGCATGCAATCATTAAGACACCATCTGTCTTGCCTCGTCTATTCCCTCTCTTTTTCATTATGATCTCGCTCAGCCGCTTTCCGCTCGTCCGTTCAGATTCTCGTCCGCGAAGCACGCAATCATTAAGGCACGAGCAGCGAGGGATTTACGATCCCCGCTCGATGGACTCTCGAATTCATGTTTTACGAGGATCCGGAAGCTTTAAGCAAAAAGTCGAACGCTGGGGTCTTGCTAGAATGGGGGTGGGATCTCATACATCTTTCATGGAACGTCATTAGGCCGCCGGAGAAAAGAACACATCCCTTCGTGTCCGAACGGATGACTGCAACAAGGTTTATGGTCGATACGATCCAAAAATGATCGGACCCAGCAGCCATAAACGAAAACATCACGGACGAACGACAAAACTGTGAAGCACGTTCCGAGGAACAATCTGCAAACGGCAGCTCGATCGAAAACTTTACGTTCGAAGTCAAATGATCGTACATGACGTTGAAAAGTTCACTTCGATTTTATTATTAGAATCGATTGTTTTCGAGGAAGTCGTCTCTGCAGCCTCGTTAAAGAGAGAAATGTAAAGTGATTTGACCAGATGACGGTGGTAGGTTCAATGTTAATTGAGACATCACTGGGGATTTTCATCTCGACCGAGTTACTTTCGCGCGGCTTGAGGGCTCTTGTCTGTAGGGGGATGGAACATGTCTAGTGAACGAGCTGGCGCTCGAACGCGAAGCCTGCTCGACGTCAATTGATCTTTGATGAATGGAGATTTCGAACCATTGTATTCGCAACTGAGAGTATTAAGATGTTTCAATAATCCCGGCTGATTGCTACCCTTATAGTACGAAAACCTCTTCCGCCAATCCTGTTGGGAACATCTTCTGAACCTCATTTTACTAAGTATAGCATAAAATATGTATTTTGTTCGATCCTGCAACAACAATGCTTCGAATTTTAAATACTCTCTTAGAATTTTCTAAAATACTCTCAGCTTCGAATAGACCGAATCGATGGCATGATCGAGGCGTTAACGATCCCCCCACCCCCCGCTCGTCAAAAAAAAACGTTCCATCATAGCTAGAGTATGACAGACCCAAATGGGATGACGCTCATGTCTTTTTTTTTAGAATCAGCGCGCTATTACCTTGTTCGCTGAAAACCGATTCGAGCCGATCTCGATCGTCCGATGAAATCGGTCGGAGAATCGCGAGGCGTGAAAAATCGGCGTCGTGAATGGAACCAATCGCGGGGGGGGTCCGTATGCGTCGGCACCGGCGTCACAGAAAACGACGCGTTTTCTCGTTCGAAACAAGGGGATCGTCGCGTAATGGCCGTGCGAAATTGTCGATTGCAGAGCTGGCCAGGAAGCGGATAACGATTCGAGGTGTCGTCGGCAGGATTTGCGGCTTCGATGGCCAGACGGGCCGAGAGTTTCCGATTTCGGAGTGCTGTATCGTTCCGGTGGGGAGAAGGTCGGATTGTACTCTGAGAGAGCTCCAATGGCGTCTGCGGACTATCAAAAACAACGAGGCTAACAAAATCACTAACAGGACATTCGTGGGAGATGCTATTTTCTGTCTTCCTTGAAAAACACGCGCAGGTCAGTTTAGGTTAAACTGCACCTCTGGAAACGAAAAATTTCTGAATTTTTTAAATGCTATCCTGTGGATTTACCGTGCCAATACCGTAAATCCACGTTCTACTGTTGAGAATTAACTGTATCAAGAGTTATGCACTTCCCAATTAGAAACGCTCAAAATTCTAGCATTAAAATTTGTATTTTCAGCATTTCTTTGTCAAAATTTAGAGAATCGCATCAAAAAATTTTGAAAAATGTTGGTTTCCGCAGGTGAAGTTCAGCTTTAGTTTGAGAAAGCGGAGAATTCGCGAAGAGAGTCCCACCCTCCTTTGCGTTCAACTTTCTCGTTCTATCAAGTTCGAGCTTTCCGAGGCCTCGAGGGATCCGCGGTTTTTCTACTCCTTTCTCGCCGGTCGCAATCTTGTGTTTGTTCCCCGGATGGTGCCTGGACTCGCCTATTCGTTTCAAATTGGAGCCAGGACCTTCGTTCGAGAGACTCCCCGCCCGAGAAACGTCCTAAGGACGCGCGTCCGCTGCTAGTACACAGCCCTTACTCCATCGCCGACTCTTGGAGAGCGTGCAGATGAGCGTAGAGGCCGTCCGCCGCTAGTAGATCGTCGTGAGTGCCCATCTCCGCGACCGTTCCCTTCTCCAGCACGCAGATCACGTCCGCGTTCCTTATCGTGGCCAGACGGTGCGCTATGGTGATGCAGGTCCTGCCCTCCATCGCCTTGTCCAGCGCCGCTTGCACGACCTAGGAAACAGAAACGCAAAGAAAACAATCAGCTCGGATCGCCAACAATTACCCACTGCTAGCGAGGATGCGTCGACGGACTACGCAATTTTTTTTTATTAGAAAATCTCATATGAGACTTATTTCATCATAATTACAAAAAAGAAAACGAAATACGCCACATACAAAACAGAATATAATAATTACAAAATAGAATATGGTATATTAGAGATTAGAGATAATGCGACTTCTAAAATTTTTTGTGATGATCACACGCATCAGACGATTGCTATTAAACAGCACGAGCAACGGTCATATTGAAAAATATTAAAAGACATAATCAAATGATACCGTGCATATTCAATGAATTGCTTAAATATTAAAGCTTTCATTGTACTAATCAAATTTTATTATTATATGGCTGAGATTTAAAAAATTCTGTTTCTACAAACGTCATGTTAATTAAAGCTGCATTGAATTCGATTTGCTCTTCTATGAAAGTAATATTTGAGTACAGCTTTTTAATTTTGGACTGAGGTTTACTCTCTCACACCTACTTTGTGGAAATATATTACACTGGATATACAGGGTGGTCATTTTATCTAAAGACATTGAAATATCTCGAG
>CM052335.1:30802841-30887283 GCA_028455595.1 Lasioglossum vierecki
AGAATCACGCTATAGTGGTCGTGACATATAATTTTCATACACCCTGTACATATTAACTCATCCGTGCAACTGTCAGCATCGTCAGACACTTTCTACAGCGACTCCCAATAGATGTAAGAGCACTCAAACATTTGAGACTCTCTCGAGTGTAGGGGCTGTTCAGGAAGCGATAAGAAACAAACTTCGCGTTCCTCGGTGGAGGAGCAGGAATTCTTAACGCGTCCGAGCGATCGGGATCCTGAAAGCGACGCGCAGTGGATCGCGCTCGAGGGTATAGTCGGTCGTCGACTCGCATTTTCAGAGGCCATTAACTCGATTGACCGTTCTGGGGTCTCAGGGGTGCCGATAACGAGAGCGCGGTTCTCCGTCGGGCATACGATTGAATCCAATCTTGTTTCGTCGATCGGCGTTAAGCTCCGTTGACGACGACGCCAACGCCGACCGTCGTCGGTCCGCAAACGTTATCGTCGTCTTCCCGACACCGAGCCGGCATTATGAGGGTTGTTAATTGGTCGCAGGTGTAACACAATGCCGCGGTAAGCTCGGATGCGACACTTTTGTCCCCGCGAGAATTCCGTCTACTGTTTCACGCCTCTCCCGAGGACCAGACTCGTTTCTTCAACCCTCTCGCACCCCTGATCCAGAAAAATAACGGTCTCGCGTTCCACTCACATTTTATACCGGGCGTCCCTCGGATTATGGCGAAATCCTCGGGAAATAATTATATATAAAAAATCATTTGAAAATTCCGATTAAAATTGTTCTCCCTCGAGGTTTCTACTTTGAGAAAATTCAATTTCAAGTTTCTTTATTTTCTTCCATTTATGTTGCACCTTAATTCTTGTGTCTTCGGCACGGTGTTTTATCATTACTAGCGAATTTTCATGAAAAATAAATATTTTCTAATTCGATTATAAGATATGAATTTCTTCTTTCAATTTTAAACAGTCGAAAATAATAACATTGTTAATTAAGAGTATATATAGTCATATGGATATTATATATAAAGTAATATATTAATGATATTATTATAATATTATGAATGAATCATATTGTCATAATTATGAATGAATTTTGTTGGATAATTTACCGTTGTATACTATCGTTTGTGGGAGAACCTGTAGTTCCCTCGTTCATTTTTTCGCACACCCCATGCGGTGATCTACCGTAGAACCCCGATCTCGAATCGCGTCTGTTGCATTCTGTTACTGCATTTCGCCGCGCGTCGTAACATTGAAATTTCCCGAGATTCCCTGCACGGCTGCGGGCCTGATGTGCGCGATTATTTACGGTAAACGAGGGGTCCTTTTTACGCTGCGAATGTATACATGTGACTGAAGTTTGTTCTCCACGACAGAGTGATCAATATTTCCACTAAAAAGCTTAGTATCCCGCGTGACTGATTGCTGTACAAATTTTCGTGAGTTCTCCAAATTTATTGAACGCAATAAATTATGGTAAGTTTACTCGGCAATTATACTGCGACTGAAATATTTAACAGTGGATAGCGTTGCGTAATAGGCACGGTACTATTTCAATTTGTTCCAGTCGCCTCGGCTGCATTTTCTTCGCGTTTCTCTCGAAGGGAGAAGAAACCAAGGCTACGCAAGATGCATCCCTATCGTTCGACAGATAGTATTGAACTTCGTCCTTACACAACTCGAATTTCTATTCGTTTCTACAATGGAGTTGCACAACTTTTGCGATCGTCTGGTGGCCGGTTACGTGTATTAATTTTATCTTGAGGCAATATTTTTAATATTGTGTAATAATAATGGACGATGTGGTTGCATAATGTTATGGAACATTTACGTTTATGTTATGAAAGGATCTTGGGTTGGAATCCTGCGTGGAAAAGATTGAGTGGTAAATGATTGAAGAGCTCCTTACCTTCTCGCTTTGAGTGTCAAGAGCGGAAGTGGCTTCATCCAGGAGCAGGACACGTGGATTCCTGACCAATGCACGTGCTATCGCGATACGCTGCTTCTGCCCGCCGGAGAGCTGCGTTCCTTTAGATCCTAACCTAGTATCATACCCCTGCAACAAGAGAAACCAAACACTGTTAAATACCTTCGCAAGGAGGATCCATTTTATTCTATTAATACAGGTTCATATATTAACCGCGACGGGAATTGTTTATCAAGATTAGAAAATTGATTAAAATCTACCAAAAAACATCATTGAGATTAAGGTCTAAACTTTCCCTTAGGCGACGAAAAATTTTCAAATTTTTTTTAATGAAATAGTATACAATCTTACAATAATAAACAAGTTGCGGTGTGCGGAGTTCACTCGTTTAACTACTTCGCGACCACGGACGAGTTATCTCGCGACGAAATGGCCATCGTGCAAACGGTATTTGGTCGCGAGATAACTCGTCCGTGGTCGCGAAATGGTTAAAAGTTATACATGACTCAAGTTGCTCATTTCAAGTGCGTTTGAGAGGTTATAGAATGCTTCCAATATGATTTTCAGATATATAGAAGCGTTTGTGATGTAGTGAGTGGATCCGTTAGCTTTGGATTAGATCTGAGTTAAGGTGCAATCTCCTAAGCGCGTTTGGGCGCAGTGTATTGCGATCCTGGGGCCTTTGATACTCCAATCGTTACAAACGCTAACTTGTGCGTCCAGACGAACAGCAGTAAGTTACGACGAATGGAGAATATTAATATTAATATAATATAAATATTAATATAATATATTAATTATCGTAAATAATTGAGAATGATTTTATCGGCGCAGAGGTTCGATTAAATTCTACACACAATAGCGAATTTGTAAGATTACCCAAACGTTTAGATTCGGATTTGAATCATTTGGTTCGAGACCACGTTTGCTATTAAATATGTGTAAGAGTAGAGGAAAAGAAGGTGGTGTACAATATTACATTGATAAAAGTTGAAAATTTTTGATCGGATCAGTGAAAGTTAAGCAGGAGAAGGATTGATACTTACTAATGGTAGAGAGCTGACGAAGCTGTGGATGTTCGACTTCTTGGCGGCCTCGATGACCTCCTCCATCGGCACTTTACGGAAATTATCACCGTACATGATGTTCTCCGCGATCGTCCTGTCGAAGAGGACCGGTTCCTGGCCGACCACGCCGAGTTGGCAGCGCAAATTACGCAAGGAGACCGACGCAATGTCACGACGGTCCATCGTCACTGTTCCAGAGATCGGGTCGTATAAACGTTGCAACAGCTGGATGCAAGTGGACTTGCCGCATCCGCTCTGGCCAACCAACGCAACCATCTGGCCCGGCTTTACGATCAGATTCAACCCTCGCAGAATATGCATCTCCGGCCGTGTCGGATAGTGGAACTCCACTTTCGAGAATTGGATCAGACCTTCCGCTTTCTGAAACGGAACCGTCATTCGTCGTCAACGTCGACATACATCCTGTTGCTCGCCTCTCATTCCCGAATAATCCCCTCGACATCCAATCGACAACTAAAACTAGCTTTCGAATCCTTAGGCGAGCTTTTCAGTCTACTTTGTAATCATTAAAATGTGTTAGGACCTAGAGTCATATAAAAATGAACGGAACAATGAAACGGAACCATCATTTGTCGTCACATATCCTATTGCTGATCCAGGTTTCCAGCTGAACCAGCTTTCAAATATTTAAGCAAAAGTAGATTCTCATAACTTCAGTATGCTGTATTGTTTTTTTACTAAAACAAATTTTTATACTGTTCCATGAACCAATAAAGTACCCCTGAAGTTTCGAAAGTGACTAAGAAAGTTTTTTATTTCATCGAATTCCTAAAATTCGCATCAAATTTTAGAATTTTACACCAGGATCTGCTTTAATTATGCCGTTTGTACGTGTCGCGAGCAGAGCCGAGATTCCACGGACTTGCCGATGAAAAATAATTTATCGGCGACGGTGGCCCGGAGCGAGTTAATCGAATGAACGATATTTTAGCGGTGAAACGCGTTACAGGCAACCTGGCGTTTTCGAGCGGTAGCTGGTACCGAGCTGGAAACGTCGTTCACTCGTATCGCTTCATTAAACGGTTTGAAATTCGACGGGATTCGGGGGATAGGGACGGCGAACAGGGGTGCCATGGGTGGTGGTAGATGGTCACAGTCCCGATCAAACACATGGTCACCCGTTTTGAGCGTAATTAACACGTGTTGCCGGAGGCTTTGCTGTCCGAACGTCATAAATTCGATTGTTTGCTAAACAGTCGTAATGTGACGACATAGAAGCGCGTGGGAGCCAGCGAGTTGAATGACCCGGCTATCTCCATTCGATATTTACCCCGCTACGCGAAAGGAAATGGACCGACAGTGGTCCATAAAACGAGCGAGATGATCCGATTTTGCATACCCGATCTCCAACTATGAATTAACTTAATAAGGACCTATTTTCCACTCCATTCACCTATTGCGTGTGATCTCTTGATTTAAAACACGATTCCTAGAACGAGCGAGTAAGGGATACATCACTCACCCAATCTAGATCTTTGTCTTCCGAGTCCGGTGGCGAGGCGATTTCCGGCACTCTGTCCAGCAACTGGAATATCCTTCCAGCGGAGATCTTGGCGGTGTTAAAGTTGGGTGCGAAGGCCAGAGCCTGTCCCAACATCCAAGAGCCGAAGATCAGAGCCTCGGACACCTTGATCACATTCTGGTAGCTCAGACCCTCGGTAGCTACCAGGGAACCGCCGTAATACAGACTCAGCGCGTACCCAAAGAATGGGGTAGTTTGTCCGCAGGAGAACACGAGTCCTCTCAGTCTGTTTCTGATTCTGGTGGCCGTCGCCACGTGATCCAGCTCGACGCAGTAGCGTCTAAAGAAGGCCTCTTCTTTCCCTAAACTGGCCACGGTTCTTATGTTCGAGATCGCTTCGATGGCGATCCTCGTGGCTGCTTCCATCTTCTTCTTCTCCTGCAGACCCTGGCCACTCATCACTCTCGCCTCGAAGAACACCGCTCCAAGCACCAAAGGTATCGAGACCACCGAAACCAGCGTCATCTTCCAGGTGTAGTACATAGACAGACCTATGCCCAGAACTAAGGTAGACAGTGCCTGCAAGATGGCGCCCACACGGGTACCCGTTGCACCCTGCACCGCACCCGCGTCCGAAGATAACCTGGCGCATAATGCACCCACACTGTTCATGTCCTCGTCGTACCAGCCCATCTCTTGTTTCAGCATCGCCGCGAACGTCATCTTTCGTAGCCTCGTGGTCATGCGAACCCCGGCCAAGCCGAACATGTACATTTGCAGGAATGTACCCAAACCGGTTACTATGCCCACGATCAAGAACATAATCGAGAATTTCACAACCTCTCGACGAACCTCGTCCTCATCCTGAAGACCCAACACGTAGTACACTTCACCGAACAGCACTGCGAACGCTGGGAACGAGGCTCCCACCATTGCTGCTGCGAGACATCCTGGAACAGAATCGTTCATCATTTTAGACGAAGTTTGCCTCTCTTTATGAGATACGGGATAGAAGTAGACATTTGCCAAAAAGAATTTAGCCTTAACAATGAAATTCAAAAACGAGTTGTAGTCAGTAATAATAATCTTTTCGTACATTGTTTCTTCTATCTGTAATATGTGAAGTAGCGTCGATTGTTTTATGTAGAATGATCGTTACAGATGGAAATTTGCCAGATATGCAATCTGTTGATAAACCCGTCGAGCATAACGCATAAATCAAAGATTTTCGGTATTTTTGCCAATTTTGTAGTCAACGCCAGAGACTCTGTTTCTCTATTGTCTGTAAAATGTAAAGTAATTTCCAATTCGGATGGAATAATCACTGCAACTGGGAATTGACGTGAAGAAAGGTCATGGAGTCGACGATGAATATTACGGGCAGAAGAGTTGAACACAAAATAAAGTTTATTCGAGCGTTGTCGCGATAGAGAGTCGCTTTTTCCTTGCACACTGACCGATCAGATTGAAGAACCATTCCGGCTTGTTGAGTCCAAATATCCTCATAATCGGTGCGTCGTACTGTTTCTCGTGCTCCTCTAACTGATTTAGTGACGACTCTGAGGCCCCGGCTAAAGACAGACGATGAGAGTGCATCGACAGGGTGGAGAATTGTCTCTTCAATGGCGGCTTCTGTTTCGGTATGGCTGCTGTCACTGTCTTTGCTGCTGACGCCGTTGCTTTCGCTGATGTAACACAAATTAAAAAGCGTTGAGGCAACTGTCCTAGGTTTAATATACAAGGTGTTGCGGATAGTATTAAGAGCGTTCAGTATTTGTAGAGAGCAAATTATAATAAAAACAGAAGAAATACTAGGGAAGGGGAGTTCCAACATAATACCGAGACGAGGGGTCCTCAACATTCATTCTTGAACAGTGTAGCCATATTAGGGGAGTCACGGTGAAACGATGTACCCCTTCTCTGATAACGGGGAATGAGTGGGGCGAATGGGAGTCCAACGTTGCGCGTGCGCACGGTGCTGGAATGGAATAGTGGAAGGGGTAAGTTAGGGAGTACATGAGGTTCGTTTCGACCTCATTCTGGCTTCACTGTTCTTGAACCAGTGTTCGCCCTGGTCAGAATAAAACTACCTTCATACTCTATACACAAGGTGAACGGCGAGACTCCAAGGGCATGAAACGTTTAGTGAATTGGCATTGAAGGAACAAGTCTACGGACTGTTCAAGAAAAAATTAAATATTCGTGTTGAATTAAATGTGAAATAGAAAAAGTTAAGGATCAGTTTTGAGGACAAGTACCTCTGGCAGTGGCGCTAGCGTCCGCAGAAACCAGACCGTAGTAGTGTTTCCCAAGTGCAAGCAGCTGTTCGTGTGTGCCTTGCTCGACTACTTGTCCGTCCTTAATAAATACTATCCTGTCAGCGTTGGTGATCGTGGACAGTCGATGGGTGACGACAACGGTCGTCCTGCCCTTTGACGCGGCGTCCAAAGCTCGTTGTACGGTCGCCTCGCTATGTAGATCCAAAGCGGAAGTGGCTTCGTCCAGCAACAGTATGGCAGGCCTTCTGACCAAAGCTCGCGCGATAGCGATCCTCTGCTTCTGACCACCGGATAGTTGTGATCCCCTCTCTCCTACTGGGCTGTCGTAACCCTAAAACAGACGCTTATGTCACTTTGCCCTCCCTTCGAAACACTCTATCACAACACATTGAGTTGTAAGTTATGAGTTATGAGTTATAAGTGAAACCTCGGAATACGTCTGTTTTTATATTATACTTCTGTTCAGTATACGGCATAAATTTTTTGAATGAATTTTTTAAAAATAATTATTTAAAGTTTTTGAGTTCCTGACAAAAATTTGAAACACGTTAAAGAAACAGTCTCATTATGAGAACTATTTGAACTTGGAACACTAACGAATAGTTTAAATTCCATGCAACTCTAAGTTTGCTTTTCGTTACTCTTTACTTTTTCGTTACTCTTTCGAGCAAAAGCGTAAAAGATAAACAGTACGTTCACCTTTTTTCCAACCACAGTAAACGCAAAAAACCGACGGTGTAGTAACAACGTTCTCCGTATCTTTTAATGAAACGCGAATAAAACATCGTCACAGAAGAGCGATAAATTCTCCGAAAAATCCCGCTACGCATTATAATTTTAAATACCGACGCGCACAACATTAATTTGATATTCCTCACGCGAAATACGAAATAGTGGTTATCACGCGCACGCGTTTGTATGTGTGCGGTCCAGGTGGCGAACACGGTGAATAAAAAAATACGGTTGCACGGTGTTGAAACAGAGATTGTTAGTGTCAGAGCCGATTAGAAATCTTGCGTCGACAGCTCAATTCTCTGGAGACTCTCGAATTCATTGATAGTTATCGACAGAAGAGCAATCGCCGTCATTTACCGGTTCGATTGGTATTCACGGAAGGGTTCATCGAGGCCCCTGCGGTTTCAAATAACGATTATTTAATTAACCGTGGGACGAGGTGACGCGTCTACGCTGCATGTACGCCGGCGAGATTTAATAAATTTACGAGGAAGAGCACTTTGCGCTACACATCGATATAACAACGTTTAATGCTCATTCCCTCTGCACTCGTCCGCACAACATTCCCGGCCAGTCATAATGAAACCACGGTATTTCCTTTCCGAAAACAGTTGACCGTTTAACGCCAATTTCTATTCGCTGACAAATCCGCCAACCCTTTCAACCATTGGGTTGGAAAGAAAATTCGTAGCGTTTTCAAATTAAGAATCGAAGATTAAATTAAGGTTTTTATCCATATGTTTATTCAATAACACGAGAAGTTACCTGGAAAATGGGAAAGAGTAATAGAACAGAATGGAAAATGCGTTATTGAGTAAATCTATGAATACATTTTTTTGGTTCGACAAAGTTGTGGTTCGTCATTTTGAATGACAGGATCAAGATATCAAAGTTATGCAATGATGCCTTCAAGTTATGCAATGAGCCCAGAATTTGAGAATTGAGGGAACATATCGACGTTTTTAAGAATATCAAAATCAAAGTATACTCTGTTATTAGACGGTGGACAGTGGGGACCAAACCGATGAAATCTGTGTAAAAATCAAAGAACTTACGATAGAAATGAGATAGAGCGATGAATTTTTTTAAAATCAAAGTTGAAACTTTCCGTTACATGGCATAATTATGGAGATTATGGTACGAACGTTTTTTAACCTTGAAAAAATAAAAATTGAAATTTTTAACAATAATTCGTTTGTTTGCAAAATCCGAAGGTCGTAGACAAATTTTGAAACCAGACTTGAAATCACTTGAGACATAGATTTCATTGGTTTAGCCCACTGTGCGGCGTAAGAAGATCTAAATGTATGATTAAACCTGGTCAAACAAATATTTTATGCACATGACGAGTTACGTACCCCAAAGGCAATGAGCGTAAATGCTGAATTTAAACATTTTCAATAAAAAATGTTTTCTCGAGCCGGTCTAATGTGCATACTCTATAACCTAATAAATAGACAGCGGATTTCATGCATTTATTTTAATTCGAATCTCTCGACTCGGATAGGATAGTGTAATGCTGGGTTTGATTTTTCAGTGTTCGCAGCCGCCATTGTCGCACTCTAATCAATAATCCCGATAACCGTAGATTGGCACTCGATCAGCAATCGCGAAGCAAACGGTTCCCAGCGTCCAGATAAAATTTCACGAGCCTGATGAGCACTGTCCCGTGAACCAAACGAACGGTCCACGAGTCTCCATAAACTGGAAACTGTCTGGTCCAGTTGTTCCCGCGACCCTATACGCGTCGCTGGTCACGGACAGGTGGTAAACGCGAGCCCGATCGAAACCGATCGCGAATATCGTGCCCGGCCACCGATAATTCGGTAATAAACGCCTAATCGTTGACGTACTCGTAATCTCGGATACTGTTATTTGCTGGCGCGCGGTTTAGCGAGCTGTTTTATCGTCTGTTTGCCCGTTCCTGTTCACCGATCACACCTGAGACTATTGTTAACACGCTGCAAACAGCGTTCATGACTCTCCAGCTAACGACCGAGTCTACCGAAACCAAAATACGCGGCTGACATTTCGAAAATCGAAGCAGAAGACCCAATATAAAGAAACTCTGTGAAAGTTGTTCCCATCCCTGAGCAACAAAAATTGTTGCGCCAAAAAAAAACAAAGAGAATGATTTTCTTGCATAAAGTATTAAAAAAATATTTATTAGCAATTAATTTCAGATACTATTGAGTATCCGTGTATTCTAGACTAATAGACTTTAGAATTCTTTTGATTATTCTTTCCAGGGTCAACTACAACGAAAACTTTCTTAGATCTTATTTTTTAACGAATCAAGGGTGGCGCACCTTTAATAGAGATCAGAGTCATTAACTAGAGGAGAAGTCTGAAAGTTGTGCCGAAGATTAAATCGGTCGAGTATGTTCGCAGCGACGCGCAAAGGAGTCTGATCGGTCATGGCTGAGTTATTATAACTTTGACGTCGATTATTAGAGAGAAACAGAAGCTAATTACAGAGCAGAGAGTACGAGATTAAAATTCAAAGTAGATTTACGGTCCGTGGGCACAGTTTTAATTAGACGACCCTTTGTGTCTGCTGACCGGGATTCGCCGACGCATCGGCGCGAAAAAGGGATGTGGGATGGAGGACAGAAAAAAAGGAAGTTTTCGAGCTGGTACGCGTCACGCGCGCCCAAGAGACTGGCGCGGGTCCTGGGTTGGCTGGAAAGTGACCGAGAATCAATCGAGAGATGTCTGCTGCGGCGAAAAACCGCATAGAGGATGGGACCGAGAACGAGAACGCGAAAGTTCCGCTCAACCGGCGAACGAGAACGGAATAGGAGAAAAGGTTCCGACACTCACCTCGGGCAGTTTGCTGATGAAGTCGTGAGCGTTCGCTTCCTTCGCGGCTTTGATCATCTCCTCCTCGGTAATGCCGTCATTTCCGTACCGGATATTCTCCCGTATCGTTGTGTCAAAGAGCACCGGCTCCTGGCCGACCACGCCTATATGCGAGCGCAGCCACTGAACGTTCAGCTTCGATATGTCCACACCGTCCAGCAAAACCTACGTGACCAGACAAGTCCAAAGGACATCGCATGAGAATTCCACCCAACCGTGCACTCCAGAATCTCCGCATTATTCGGCCAGTACTTTTAGAAAGACTTTCGGTGCTCTTTATCGCAAATTTTTCAAGTGAAAACTACTTGAGACGCGTGCACAATTGCTGGGCAGTGAATGAGTCTGATCCGTCACGCTCCAAGGTGAAACGCTGTTCGGTTAAACTTGGAGTAGCCGAATTTAACCGAGCGAGCGAGAAGCAGACAGGTGTGCAACTGACATAGAAATTATATAAGTGAAAACTTCTTGAGGCGCGCCGCGTACACAATTGCTGTGAATGAGTCTGAGCCGTCACGCTCCAAGGTGAAACGCTGTTCGGTTAAACTTGGAGTAGCTGAATTTAACCGAATGAGCGAGGAACATACAGGTGTGCAACCGCCATAGAAATTATATAAGTGAAAACTTCTTGAGGCGCGCCGCGTACACAATTGCTGTGAATGAGTCTGAGCCGTCACGCTCCAAGGTGAAACGCTGTTCGGTTAAACTTGGAGTAGCTGAATTTAACCGAGCGAGCGAGGAACAGACAGGTGTACAACCGCCATAGAAATTTTCACTTCGTATTGGTCTGTATTTTTGTTATGTTAATTGTATAATTCTTTTTTTCTACAATCTATTCTTCGTTTGGTCCGACTACAAAACATTGTGTCGTGAGACAGTTAAAAAGAGACAATATCTTGTTTCCAAAGGTTATTGTGGTGGGCCACATTTATGAGCCAGTTTCATGAACCACAATATAATCTACAATTCAATCTAAGCTACAATCGAATCTAAAATTTTCGAAGGTCTCTACGATTCGACGTCCCGCTCAAAAACCTCCATGCACTGAAAAGATATCGAGAGAACACGAATGATTGATTGATCAAATAAATTTCCGGGTGTCCTTTTTATCGTGGATAATGCAGCAACTGCATGGAAAATGTAAATGCGTGCCACGCGAGGTCTGGGTTCGTGCCGGCCGGCCTCCGAAATCAGTATGCCAGATATATGGCGTAATACTTTCGCCGATGGAGAACTGCGACGGATGCAGAACGCGGGAATCGTAAAAGTTTTACTGCTGGGAAAACTCCTCGAGGCAGTGTATTCCAGCGAGAAACGCTTCAAACTTGTTCCCCGTAAAATTCCCATACCCGGTACAGATGTAATAATGGAATATTCACGCCCGGGATATTGTTAAGCCTCGGGTGTAATAAATAAATTCACGGTTTACGGTCGAGCTAGGATCTCCGCGTAATTTAATCGTACGGAAAAACTGCGGGGCAGAGGGGGGCTCGAATGAAGTTCGTTTTGTTCGGTGCCTCGTAAATCTCTTCCTCGTCGTCTCTTCAGTCGCTCAAAATTGTAACCATATTCAGAAGGACGAGCACTCTTGAATGCAGACGAAGTGAGCAAAGGAAGAAAAGTCAGCGAAACGGAAGTTATTTTATGCAACCCTTTTAATCCTGAGACCGCCAGCCCTTTCGCCGAGGACCCAAGGAACACATTTGTGCATTTATAGTCTATAAAAATCGTCCGGTAAAGAGAGCGGACTCGAAATTTTATAGAATTACATATTTTATATTGTTTTCGAAGTACCGAACCTGTCAGCGGGCAGGCAATAAAGTTTCATTTTATTCTGGTCCGATGCTTAAACGTAAAAGTGTGAATTTACATAAAAATCTTGAATTTGTTTACGACTCGTAAAAGTGGCACTTTCGAAACCATACTGGTGCTGAAATTGTACTTTATTGTACCACCGATGGAATTTTTAAATTATAGTTGATGCTGTATGTAACCAGTGAACAGTTACAGGAAGAAAAACAAGGAGATAAAATATGATCGCGCTTTTAATACATCGTTCTCGTTTAGCTGAATTCAAATTGGGAAGCTACAGTGCATCAATTCCCTCGTGAATCAGAAACAATATTTACCCGCGTTCTAGATATATTCTCGGTGTTCGATAGATCAAATTACGCAAAACTTCCTACGGGCTATTTTAATTTCTCGAGATTTGATGGAGGTTGCTTTCTACGCAAATTTTGCAGCTACCATGATGTAACCAGGTACAGAATAACTTCTTATGGATAACATACAAAAAGATTTAAAACAGGATATATATTTCCTCCTACGAAGAGTGCTCTTTATATCGATAACTAAATTATTTAAATGATCTGTACATGCTTGAAAGAGTGAAAAAATTAATTCTCTTCTTAATATTCACTTTCAATTCCAACTTTTGATTATGTCAGGGGTGCGAACCCTCTGTTAACAGTAGCCTAATTAGTGAAACAGTCTTTATCTACTTAACTTTCTTCCAATTCGCACCCAAAAATATTAACAACTGGCACTAGTCCCAGAAAAATATAAAAACAATTGAAAAATAAAAGCTGCCATCAAGAGGGTGCAGCAGGGGATTGTTAGGCAAGGTTCGACGTCACCATAATTTCAATGTGAACAAAAACGTCGTCCGGACATTCATGACTCGGTTATTAACCCGCCTCGTTGCGTAATGTCGGCGCAGAAATACCTCGCGTTCCCGCGTTCGAATAAATCACTCGGCCCTAGTAAACAAACAGCATCAGGGAACACGGAACGACGAATACAAGACGGTAAATTTACCGTAACGACCGGGTACGATCGAATATGTTAATAAACAATGTCGAACGCTACGCAACGCGTTGCACCGAACGTAAAAGCGGCCAGATATTTTGCGAGTTATTACCGTCTGATTGGGACGAAAATAATAACAGACGCGTCTTGTAATTTTGTCAAGTTAATGGAGAGGGTAACGGGACACTGGAACTCTTAATAAGAAGCAAGCGCTGGTTGAATTTCAATGCCTTCGCTCGGCTGCCCGCAAGAATTATATCCTCGAGCAGAGACTTTCTTCGGAGATAAACAGATCCCTGTTCCCAAACTTTTCTGATAACAAGACTGTGGATGTTCGTGCGGTTTAACAGCATGTTTCATTCTAGGAAACACGATAAGTCGGATAGAAAATTCCTGTCGTTTGCTGCATCGCTTCGGATAGAATGTATTGTAGACGTTTTGCTATTGTTATTGTATAATTTTTAGTTTAATACTGTTTAAAAACCTGACATTAAAATTGTCGATATTAATATTATTTACAAAACAACGTGTTTCTGAAATGAAACAAGATACTGTCCCAGCATATTCTGAGTTTTATAGTCAGTTTACCGGAAGAAGAGATCAAGAGAGACACTGACAGTCACAACAGTTGTCCATCTCGTTTCTCTAGCCCACGAGTTATGACTCTGAAGCCGTTAGAATGGCCAGCTGTTATGGCATTCGATGTAACTGGATCGTCCCAGATAAAGATCCGGATCTTCTTTCAAGGGAAGAAATTTCTCGAGAAATGCGCCGTGGAAAGACTCTTTCACTACTCACGTGTCCTTTCATGGGGTCGTAGAGACGTTGAATGAGCTGCAGACAGGTCGATTTTCCACAGCCGGATCCGCCCACCAGCGCCACTGTTTCGCCATGATTGATCTTCAGATCCAAGCCCTGTAGCACCTTCACATCCTTCCTGGCTGGATACTGGAAGTGCACGCCCTTGAACTCGATCTCCCCAGTGGCGGATGACAGTCTTTGACCTTCTTTGCTCAGGCTGTCGATGATTGGTTGACGATCGAGCACCTGGAAAATGGCAGCGGCCGAACCTCTGGCAACCGCGAATGCTTCCAGATGAGGAGACGTCAGGCCCATGTTCTGAGCACCTGCCAAAACGCCGAAGAACACGATCACCAGCACGGCGGGCGTGTACTCCTTTTCGTCCTTGGGCCTGTCGTCCAGGATCAGCTGCACGCCATACCTGACATCAGAAACAGAAGGAAACGTTAAGTACACAATTAATAAATTCGCCATTTCATCTCACTACCAGCTACAGTAAGTTTCATAATTGATGGCATATGTATAATTCGCTACTTTTGATAAGCTCTATTAAATATAGTAATATAAAATTCTGTATAATATCGAACTACTTCGTTTGGTTTTAAATATCAACGTTAAACAACTTTACAAAGAATTTACCCCCAGGCTCAGTGGAACTTGCTTAACCGAACCGATTCAACCACTCTTACACCGTATTCCCGCCTCTCAAGGGCATTTACTTTAAAAATATAGTTGTAACTTCGGTGAATTTATCGAGAGTTATGTCCAATCCCCGAAGAGTACTTCTGCTACTGACGAGAGCTGAAAAGATTGGATCTCGGGGGTGCTGTAAGGTGAGAAAAGTTCTCTTTGTGGTTGCGACTGAATTACTAATTGCTGACTCACTGTATATATAAGTATACTATAGATTGCTGGATTAATCAATGGTTCCCCCAAGTAAAAGGTTTCAAAACAAAGATCTTTTTATCTTATGTCAGGTCCAACGAGATGATCAACGTTGATCTTAAAAGAATATTAACTGCAATAACTGTGGTTTTATGTGTACCTATTTCAACTTACAATTAGTTTTTTTATGTAGAATCATTCTGTATATTCCAAGAAATAGATCTATTGAAATATTCCCATACGACGGGTCTCTGCAGTCTCATTCAATTTTGATATAAAACTTTACAAAGCGTGTTTTGACCGCTTTCGGAGAAACAGTGTTAAATATTAGGTATCGTGTCGTACCAAAAGGCAATGGCGTAGCTGATGTAAATGATGAACCACATAACACCACCGCCGACTCCGGACCACATTCCACGCCTGATGCCAGTTCTTTCGGCTGGAACCAACTTCTCCGCGTATCTGTCGACCTCCTTCTGTTCGCCGTTGAAGGCAATCACGGTCCTAATAGCACCCAACACTTCTTCAGCAACAGTTCCAGCCTGGCCGTACGCATTCAACTCCTGCGCGGTTAGGGAACTCTGCACCTTCGCCACGACCGCGGTGGCTATCACGATAATTGGCGCGCAACTCAGCACCACCAGCGTCAATTTCCATCCGTAAATGAACGATATAACGATGGAAGAGATGAAGGACACCATTAGGTACGTGAACACGCCGAGCTTCTCGCCGATACCGTCCTTCATCTTGTCCAGATCCCTGCAAAACGCAATGTAATACTGTCTCAATTCATTCCTGATTAAATCAGACACGTGTGCACGTATAAAAAAGTAAAATTGTGCAATAAAGATCGTTTATATGCTCGTTGAAACATGTCTAATTAGTCATGAATAGACTGTTAATCTTTTGCATTTATTACAAAACTGCCAAAGTGTTAGATGAAATTTTTAATAGAAGAGATACATTTTCAAATTCTCTCTCTCGTTTCTTCGAACATATATCGAGGTTATGAATTACACCGCGAATGTTCAAATAATTTGATTTTTCCTGCAACCGTTTAGTCCATCGGGACCTCGGTCAGGCCTTCTAGCATTTTCTGTACGTCCACGGACGCAATTAGAACCTGTTCCTATAACTTCCTGCCAGTTCTATCGAAAGTTGCCGGTGGCTGAAAATAACACAGGCCGAGGGCAACCATTCAGCGAATTAATTAACGTTCGCGTTATCTTCTGGGCCGTGCTCGGGCTACCTTGAAACCACGCCACGCTACTCGAATTAGAAACCGCGTTCGACTCCGAACCTGAGATTCGATGATGCTGGTCGATTCGTCATCGATGTTGTATCAGAGTCTTCCGATGACTACCGTTGCATAACAAAAGTAGAACCAGAGTATAAGTCCGTTGCCTAATCTAACTAATAATCCCTCTTATCGCGCAGATACCATAATGTAAATGTCAAGGTAAAAAAATCAACAGATTTTTCGCTTTTGATAAATTGATAAATTACTAGCAGTAATCTATTTTGGTCTTTCTATAATATTTTTGTTCGTCGAAGCCTCTGATAACTTTATATAACATATGTAACATAATAATACGATTAATTATGCTTGGGAACATTCGCAGGATTATTTTGTAGAGGTGTAACTTGGGTAGAGGTAGTACCTTTTATAGATTCATTATCCTTTTCCTAACGTAACAGCTGTTAAATGTTCACTTCTATAGATCGTACATTTGTTTATAAAAGATGTATGTATTAATGCCCTCGGCGCACTGGTTCAATTAATTTTTACTTAGAAGCAATTCTGTAATTTATCAAATTCAAATTTCGACGTCGTCAAATTTCAAAATCTATGTTCAGATCATCTTCAAGACAATTAATAATTGCGTCTGTAAATTATTAAACAAAAAATTATTATATTGACTGGATCGGAACGTCGAAATTTGAATTTGATAAATTGCAGAATTAATTGCATTAATGCATCTTTTAGTAACAGCTGTTAATTTAATTCAATTGCCAAAAATGTTGATACTTCCTCGAAGTGGAGAACATTGTTATTCTTCTTTTTATTTCTAAACATTGTTATCGAAACTGGCAATCGAGAAGCCGGAATCCCAAGGAATCAGCTCGTAAAGAGGAATCGTCTTTCGGAAAGGATCCTCGGCGTGATTCGTAGAAAAACTTGCAGCTAAAGGATAGAAGAGACCTACGACCCGGTTAGGGATGACTTAATTCGAGCGATCAATTGAATTATTGAACTGCTTGTCTCTCATTGACTTTTAATAAAGACGCCGCGCCATGTCGAAGCGAACGACAACATTCCGACGCGATCGATGGCCAACGATCCTGCACGACGATCGAAATTGCATTAAGGAATCGCAGCAGGGGGTCACGGCATTTTCACGGCTACGTTCATTAACGCTTCAAACGGACATTTAATTCTCGGCCGTCGGCGTCGTCACGCGCGTGACGCGGCGCACAGCGTCAGGTTCATAAAACTTTACTGCTAGCCCGCAGTGGCGCAAATAAAATTTACGTAATTGCCATTATAAATGAACGCGGGTCGCCGCGACGCGAGCCAAAACGTTTCTAATGCCAGACGATCCTCTACTACAGCCCAATATACATATTCCGCGAGGCTATTTGCGGCTGCCTTTATTGTCGTCTACACGCTGTGATCGAAGGTGTCGAGAACCGCGCGCGCTCGTTCCGGTTTATGAAAAACATAACGTATCATAGTTAACCGTCACGACAATTGCGAACGTCCAGCCGTTTATTACTGTTTGTAAATCACGTCGGATACAATGTTCAGCTTTCATCCCAACATTGCAGCCGAACAGCAGGCTTTGAGGTACATTGATGTCGCGGATACGTCACGCGTTTTTTTACAACATTGTACAAACTGACGTAAAATATCGTGGTAAACCTTACGTTTAAAGGAGGCAGCTCCGATGACCTTGACCTTCACATATGTTGTCGAGGACAACATTCTGAACAACTTTTGTCATTACAACTACCCGGTACTCGGTCTTAGTTTTCGAAATATTCGCAAAAAAATATCGCAAAGACTGTATTGAATTTTTCGTATTTCTGCACGCTCCGTCGCAGCGTATGTTTACATTTTGTTTACATCATGTGCGATCCAGTGCGGATCAGTAGCGATCAGTGTATACATCAGTGCGTTAGTTGCAAGTCTCGTGAGTTATTGAATTATTTCGATATGCATCTCCATAAATTTATAAATTTCACATACAATTTCGATTCCTTGTGGAACTTTTTGTATAAGAAATTTAAATATGTTGTAGACTTCGACATTTTGTACCTAACCTAAACTAACGTAACCACACCTCACTCTATTGGGGCAGGCTTACGTTGCCCCGGAGCGTGCGCGAATACGGAAAATTCAATTTAGTACTAGCAACAGTTTTTTACAATTATCTCGAAAACTAAAACCGAGCACCGGGTAGTTGTAATGGCAAAAGTTGTTCAGCATGTTGTCCTTCACAACATATGTCAAGGTCAAGATCATCGGAGCTGCCTACCCTAAACGTAAGGTTTACCAGCTTCATATACACTGGTATTTACTGGCTACCAATGTTCATACTCAGGAACTTACTCAAACAACTTCTAAGCCCTCAAAGTACCATGAAAACGGTGTTTTCATCCCGCTGGTTAGTCTATCCCCAGCTTCTGATTCGATTTCGTAATTAAGATTTATTAACGCTTGTGCAACTCGCTTCATTGTAGCAGGGCCGGGTAGTCTCGGAATAAACGGGGTTGCGTAAGTGGGACGTCCCCAACCGCGTCTTAATTAGCCGGTTATGAATCCCGCCTTCTTGACTTTTCGATAATTACGCGGGGCGACACGACCACGAGGAACGAGAGAGGGAGAGAGAGAGAGATTGTATCGGACGAGGAGAGGTTCGCGGGAACAGCCACCTGTTGAGCGAACCCCGTTCCCTGAACTTTGCCCGGCGTTTCTCTTTCAGCTCCCTGTCGCCCGCGTTTACACCCACAGACTTCGTGATCGAACACACGATACTACCCATGAAGCTGGATCACCGGATCCTACGAAAATACGGCTACTTAACGCGCTTTCGCCGGAACCGTCGACGAGGAAAGTCCTTTGTGCGCTAAACTTTGTTTCGAGACGCTATAACCGGCTCCAGGTCAAGATAAGAGAAACTTTATTGCTATCATTTTAATCACGTTTTCTTTATGATCACTGATTAACAGCAGCTTTAAACGGACCACTAAAACTGACTATTTTACATTATTTCTTAAAGATAACAAGACTTTGTCTATGCAAATTTTTATTTATTCTTTAATAATATTGTATACCCAAAGAAGTAAATATTTTTTGAATAATTTCCCATCTCACAATCACAGTTACAATTGCGAAAGTGTTGGGGTTCTTTTAATTATCGAGATCAAGATAAGAAAAATTTTAAAGAAATAATCGTACACTATAACTGGGTTCTGATTGATCGAGAACATTTTGCGCACAGTAAAAAGTTACTTGAAATGACCTCAAGAATCACCTCTCTCCAGGAAGTATTTTTGGAACACCACGTATAAATAACCTGACGACCAACAGAAATGTAACACCGAGTACGTAGTTGTACCGAACGTTTCGTACGTCGAATATCGTTTGAGTCGAGCGGACAAGCAAATGCGTTTTGACAAATGATACTTACTCCGTAATCCTGCTAGCGAAGTTAGTAGACGTGTTGATGTCGTACCACGTCATGTCCTGTCTAAGGACGGAGCGCAGGAACATCTGCCGCACCCTTACAATTTGATTGGAAGCCGCGACATTCAGGAAGTCCACGGTGAACACGGCGAAGACGAACTGAAGGCAAGACAGTGCCGCTGAGGACACGCCGAAAGCAACCGAGTCATCATAAAGTGCGGCCATTCGTTCGTCGTACGTGGCTTCGGGTCCTCTGCAACCGAAATTTTCTTTCAACAATTTGTCAATGTTCCTCTGAAGACATTACAAAATCCCTCTGAATGTCCATTCTTTGCTCGCTAATATATTAATTTATAGTATTAAAATGAGAATTTGTGCAAATATGTTAAACACAAAAGGTTTTAAATAATCTACACAATTTAGCAGGACCACCTTGAACACAAGGCTAAATGGGCTAAGGCTTTTGGGGGCGGCAGTTTTTCTTGGTGTTATATTTTTTTGTTATTACTAGTTATTAGTTATTTTTATTCAAAATCTTTTCACGACAAAAATAACCAAAATAATCTGTTCAAAATGAAATAGAAAAATATGTATGGAAATGTTTGTTCTCGAAGAATACAAATCAAATGATTTGAGTAATAATTCATCAAGAGTGACTTATCTCGTAACTTAAATACGTGTGATAGTTATTAATCAATTTGCAAAAGAAACAGGTAGAAAAATTGTTGACGCATTTCACGCCTACTTACAAGACCTTTCCTCCCCCGAACCACTTCATGATAAGGGTCGGTGTACTAGTGATATTCTCCATATTGCGATCCACCAGCAGCGTGGTGAATTCACCGTACTGGATCGTCGAGACGGGGATGCACAAGCCTGTCAGGGTTCCCATGATCAGGCCACCGAAGACCAGCATCAGCTCCCCGCATGTTGCAAATCGAAACTGCGAACAACCGTGTTGCTCGAATGAAAATCACACAACTGACCTATTTTACGAAATTCAGTAATTCAGGAAACAATACAGTATTCTATTACTCTAACACTGTTGAACGTTTCACAATAGAAAAATGACTACAAGTTTGACAAAATATGAGCTTCTAAATGAGCTTCTCATTCATCGAGGCCAGTGGTTCTTTTTATATTTATTTTACGTCGCTCTCAACTCTTAACACTAGTGTTCCGCTAAACACATTTGATGATATATTTTCTAAAATATATTTATTTCTGCGCGGAATGTTTGCGTTTGTTTTTTGGATCATTGATTGTGGTGTTCCGCGAATTTTTCATACAATCAAAAGTGTTCCCTAACTTCGAAAAGGTTAAGAACCACCGACCTAGGCAGAGAACAATTGATTGGCTGTCTGGAAGAAGGACCTATTTTTTATAGGTGTGCAACTAGAAATTCATTTTACTTTGACACTTAATAAAACGAACCGTAAAACAAGTCGGATGGAAGAAGGACCTATGTCATTTTTTAGCTGGTTTTTATCATTGCAATTAACGTTTGACTAAAAAATTGAGCTCTTATAAAATATAATAGAATCACTTCATTATTACTCTACCGTTTAATTGCCCGACTGATACCGTGAAATATGTTCATGAAGCTCCGCGTAGCTTGGTCATTTGTCGCGAACTAGTCGAAAATTTCAGAAACATATTCTCCGATGATTTAATGCGGCGAACTTCTACTTTTCCGGGGGATTTAATCGGGAAAATGAATGTCGGTCTGGCTCGGTAATTAATGGCTAAGCGATTTGAACGATTGGAAACAAAAACATCAATTGACGGGGACACCGCATCGGTCGGAGACAAAAAGAATTGTGGGAGGAAAGGAAAAAACACTTACGAGTTTGAAGTAAGGCACTGGTGGCAACGTGGGCTCCGGCGCGACCGGTTTGTCGTCCTCCTTCGTTTGCGGTGGCACGAACTCACTGTGGACAAAGATCATTTTGTGTGTTCGCTTTAGGTCGTTTCATATAGTAATTTATCTCCTTTCGGAGTAAGAAATGTGTATAACAAAACATTCCTTTCAGTGGAACGAGATTTCTGACAAAGACCACTTCCGGTTCTCTACTAACAATATATTTCTACTAACAATAATTTCGAACAGTTAGATTTTCAGGATTTGATAGTTCAACTGTCAGGAAAATTGAAACGACTCATTTCAGATTTTTAATGTTCACTGCAATGAAAAATTTAGAATTCAAACGAATACGTCCCTCTTGAAAGAAGTTTAGTAAAGAATTGCATACTTAATACACGAACAATAAAAACTCAAGTTAATACGATTTCTGAAATTTGATTTGTAGATTTGTTCTAATAATTACTGAACTCACAAAAGTGTTTTTGTACAAAATTACGATATGTGCATTTTGAAATGTCATCTAAAATATTGAATCGAGAAATGAAGAATCGTGTTAGTCCACTGGAAGTGGTCTTGCAAGAAATGTATACTAAAATCAATAATGGTAAGAAACGTTATGGGAAGTTTATACGATCAGTTCCAGTCCCTAGGACGAGCATTCGCTTAACAATTCCCACACATTTTTTTTTACTAAAATCTTGATTCGGTAATGGGCTTTTTCGCTTCTATTTTTTTTAATCTCTAACATTCAGCTGTAAGAATTATATTCGTACATCGGTTTCCCATTCTCTTGTAGCATATACTCAGTTTCCTCTTTATCCTTCTCCGCATCTTGGAGCGTGTCTGAAATGAAATATAGACGGTACCGTACACAGAACATCCTGCAAACAATTGTTTTGCGTGTGTCAGGGGTGTCGTTAACAAATTCCGGTCCCATGTCGAGGCTGACCCGACATTCGATTATGTTCTTATCACTAGACTGTGGATCTATATGTGTCCATAACTTTCAACTACAACTATAATCTACTATAATATTCTACTAAATTCAGTTCACCAAAACACTGTTAACCCTTAGGTGGACTTTCGAAATGTACATTACAATGCAATCACATTATTTTTGATATTCATCTGTATCGAAATAGAAGAAATTGTAATATAAGAAATTAATAAAAGAAATTAATATAAGAAATTAATATAAGAAATCACAGATAGTTATAGCATTAACTACACTGTGGGTTTGCATGCGAAGTAAAAATTCTCTGCATTCGTTTTCTTTACTTAACTATTTCATCAAGTCGAAAATTAAAAAAACAGTATTTTTAAATTGTTGGAATATTTTCAATATATTAATTTTGTTAGAAATACACATAAAATCTAGTATTAATAGATTAACACATTAAATAATTATTAGCATAAACTTAAGTGGAGCGATATTGGTCCCATTAGTTCGCTTAAGGGTTAAGTATTTTCGCAATGTTATATCTATTCATATGTATAATTAATTTATACAATCCACAGTCTATTCATGTTATATGTATTTACAATATGGAAATTCTGTAACTTTTACTAGCTGACACTATACATGCGGTACTACAATGGCACATCAAAATAGGATTAATCAATATTGACTTAATGAACGTTGACGCAAGTTTCGGAACGGGTGACCGGAATCGTATTGAACCGCAAAGGATCGAAGGTATAAATTAATGTCCCACTTTCAATCGAAACGAACCTCGATCAATATATCACCGGACGCGATCGTCGACGTCGATGATCGACAACCTATTGTCGCTTCGAAATTATTCGAAATCGGCGTGCTCGCAATTACGCGGCCGTTCGACGATTTCGTTCTCGACACATGTCACTGGATCATTAAAATCATGCCGTGGAAAGAGAGTGATTCGCGAAATTAACGAGGCTCGTGATCGTTTGGTTAAATCCGCGAGTGCTCCTCGAGCGGTTCCGATAACGATCCGGCGTCTTACGAAATTCGTCGACAGTTCTTCGAATCCGGAAATCGCGAGCAACTCACAAACAACGCAACAACGCGATTGTTTATTGCGTCGTGACAGAAATGATTTCGTAGAACGAGCGCGGAAGATAATTATATCGCGGTGTTGAAATCGAATTTGATAAGAAATTAAAATTAGATGCGCGGTTTACACACAGTTCGTGGAATCCTGTTTTACATCGATTCCGGGAATTCGAACAAAAGCTGTGTGCGACAAAGTATGTCAGTGATGGATAGATTCTGGATGATCGAATTTTTAATTGATGCGTCTGTATGATCGGAACAACCGATAGAAAACTATAGCGATGATAACAGAAAATCATGGCAGAAATAGAAGACACAAATATCAATGCAGGCTGGTTCGATTAACCCTTTGAATGGTGTGACCGGATTCGAGTGTGCCAGATTGAATGCGTGCCAGACAGGGTGCGGCTGTGCGTACACGTTCCTGTACTATTTTCGTATGGCAGCTGTCATTTACTATTAGTACTTCACTGAGATACTAAATACAGAAATTCTTCGACCTGTCGATCACGAAAAATCAACCTTACTCTTCCATATCAGAGCTGTCAGATCGGTTAAAAAACACTAGGGGTCGTTGAAAGCATCTGTGAGGTACAATTCTATCTGTCGAAACGTCAAGATTTAAATTGCCTTGACTTGTTTGCGATTTAAACAAAACGTTTAATTTCTTCTTGCATTAAATTATTAAGAAATGTTAGTGGGCTGCGGATTTTATGAATCTATGACGAAGATGAGTTGATGGAATTGAACATATGTGTGTATATGTATAGTGGAAAGATTAAAAAATTAAAAAATAGCAATATATTATTTTGATCGTCGATCTTCTTTTGAATTTATGAACATTGTAGACAACCTTTATTTTGCATAAAGGTCTACAGTCTAATAATTAATTAATATTGTTATGGTCCTTCAATGTACTGATCGAAAGGTTCGTATCTCTTTTAATTCAAATAATTTATAATCAAGTAATCCAATCATTTTTTGTATTTCTTTTTATAATATGTATCAGTTTTTCTTAAAACAATGCAGCAGACATCTACTAAAGTGAAAAATCTAAGAGAAACCGGTTGAACGACTAGTCTCCGAAAAATCAAAAAAAAAAATCCCGGAATGAAGAATGAGAATTTTGAAGAACATTCTGGCGAGGTGTCGGCTCGATTTCGATCGTCGATCTTCTTCGTGAAATCGATCGACATTATTCGAAGCGGTAATAAACGATCGAAGCGTCGTCGCGACGCCGCGTCATAAATCACCGTGGAACACTCTGTAAATCGTCGGATCGCGGATCGACGGGAACGCGTGAACCGTACAGATCGTTGCTGACGGCATCGTCGTTGACGTCGTCGTCGGTGCGTGAACGATAAAGGAAGTTGCGAAGAGCCGACCCCGATGGACTGCGCCGGAAGCCGGCAGGGGCTCCATTAGCGTCGTAATTGCTGTTCGAAACTCCTGCGACAAATCTACGATCGACATTTTATGCGAGGCTGCCAGCTGCACGGATTACACGTTCGCGAATTAATTCAACCCCCACGCCCTACGCCACCACCCCATCCCCGAACACCTCACGAAAGAGGAGCGAAGTGTTCAATTCTAGGTTCAACTTCGCGAAAGTTTTGCAACCCCTTGCGACAGTTTAATTGGAACGCATTTGATGGCTCGAAAACGTTTGTCCCACCATGTTGCACATAAATATCATATTAGCGAATTAATTCGTGGCCCTCGGAATTAGTAGTAACCCCTTAGACTACGGATCTTTATATTAAGTAAAAAAAGTTTCGCGAGAGAAGCAAAACAAAAGTTTTTTGCTTCTTTTAATTATCTTATTAAGCTGCAACTTATGCACCGATGTCCTTAAATCTGTTTAATATGTTCACTTTTTACAATCGTATTTACCCATTTTTATGGTAAATGCATAAAATGCATATTATTTTTTCTTTTGTTTGTAAATACTTATGTAGAAAGGGCTTCTGCCCGTCTATAATAAATAATAATAATAATAAACATCCGCAGTCTAATTATAACATAATAACAGAATGTTATTGTCGAAAACTACTAAATTTGTCAAGCAACGATTACGCATGAATGTGACGGATCGATTGCACACAGCAAATCGATGCCTCGCGATTTTTACGAGTGAGATACTCGCGTTTGTTTACAATCAACGAAGATAGAAATTAATGGGGTACTTCCTAACAATGGAAATAATTACACCGACTCATAATTGCATTCCCCCCCTTTGCAAATTTGTCGGTCGTATAACTAATGCATACTCTTCGCTGCTGTGCAATTATTCAATCATTTAACGATTATTGCTGGACATCGGAATTTGATTATCGTCGCTCACGGAGAGCTATTGTTTGTTTTTAATCGGGGTGTGATGAGATTACTTCTTATTATTGATTGTTAATTCGAAATTCCAATGAACACCGTACCGAATTATAGAAAATATTTCTGAAGAATGACGTCATAGCGTTAATGTAAATTATAATAATTGGTTCGTGTTATGTTGCTGAATATGAGTCATAAATTACTCGACAGAATCTTTGTAGTAGACGAACAGTAAGTTCTGTTAGTAAAAATTCTTTATCAGTTGTGCAAGTTGTACAGGAAATTGAGCAATCCGGATAAGAGTTAGATTTTTTGTATGATGCAAGGATACCGTCTAGACTTTCAACAGAATGTTATACTAATCATTAAGAAAACAAAAATTGTGACATCATCGCCAACATTACAATCCAAATAACATTTATCTCCCCTCTACACGTTCAACAAATAATGCAATTCTTTCATGCTGAAACGTACCGCGTCATTCGATTAGAGCAACAGAGAAGACAATCTAAAAGCACCACTCTCTACACGGCAAAACGAATTAAAGTTATTTACGGAAGCTTCAGCGTGTTATTTCCGTTTCAAAAGTCACAACGATGTACACGGCCAGGTAAAAATAAACATCTGCGGAGATATGACGAGATCGTACCCTTCTAATCCAATCTCATTCTCCAAAATAACTCTATAAGACCATATTTCCCCTGAGTCATCTAAACGAATTCAAAACCTTCCCAGAACACTTCCGTCGTATTTGCGTCACTAATTATGATACGACGTACGATTGTAAATTTAGCACCGCCCTTCCTCATCCACTTGATACTCCCACGCGTGGTTTGCGCGAGACTTCCCTGAATCGGATCGACTCGATTGAACTCTTTGTAGTTCGTTACCGTTGACGTGTTTGAGTTGCAGTGTGATCAATCGGTCATCGCAACACGCGATATTTCCCGAGAATCTATACTAGGAAACTTTCTCAGAATTTTCGTAGAGTTACACGAATTGCAATTCGTTAGATTCCCGTTAGTTTCACAATATTGCGGAGCTGCTGTTGCGACAAATCTGCTTGATTGAGACTTTGTTGGATCTATGGTTCACACGAAATTTTTTACGGATATAATTAAGAGATTTTTAGTATTTAATATCACGACGTTTAGAATATCGTTTCACATTGGTTACGCGAATAATGAATTGGAATTGATTCGTAAATGTTAATCTTGAAGATATAATCTTTTTGAAGCATACATTGTCCTGATAAGATTGTTTTAGATGATGAGAATGATGCGCTTGTAGTATGTTGAAACTGTTTATGAATTTTTTAATCAAATTTTACATAGGCATGTACACCGACGTATATCAAAATTTTTCTCTAGTCTTTATAGTTACAAATAAAAAGTGGTAAACAAATATGCATATCTGTTCTCATAATGCGTTATGCACAGAGGGGCGTGCAACTTTCCCACCCCGTTGCACCCTGTGTGTACCGATTTCGACGAATCTCTGCGATCCATCATTGTTTTACAGGGTCCTTCGATCACTAGCCACTAAACAATGCGATCCAGACATCTTACATGATTTAACGATCCAGTGAGAAGGCTTGTCGCAAGTTTCGCGTGTCCATTCCCGGGGTCTCGATCACCGTTGGTTCCCGATCGATCATTCGTGATCGATTGTCGGCTCGAACGAGGAGGAAGAAAAAACGGAGGAGTTGCGATTTTTCAGGTTATCGATCATGAACGTTGCAACCATCGATCGACATCGGATAAACTCCCCCACGGAAACTCGATTTTGCACACAATGTTCTCTGAAAAGTGCGCGAACCGACTCGTCGATAAGCTTTCGTGCGGATTAATTCACCGAAATTTCCCGATAAACGCGGCCATTGTAATCGAAACGTGGAACCACCCACGCCAACCGGGGACACTATACATGCAGAAGTTAATGAAGTTACGGCGCAAAGGGAAATCGACACGGGCTTGATCCGTGAAACCAAATCGTTAATACCGCTAGGATTCTTTTTAGAAGTTAGAACCTTAGAGCATACATACTCATAGACCCAGCATAGGTATAGGATATGCAAAGGGCAAAGGGCATGTTATTGCAAGTTGTGATGAAATAAATACAAATTTCTCATTATCAAAATCTACATTTGACTTTCTCCATATTACAATAATTGACAGAATGACATACTCTTCAAAATAATAAAAGTAAAGTAAAAATGAACAAGTACAGACTGGTAGACGATATAATCTTGAAACAATACATGTTATCTATATGGTCTAAGGTTATAACAGCTAGTTCACTAGATAACGTGAAAAGAAATTTTGAAAAACTGCTAACGGTCGGAAGGGGCGTGAAGGAAGAGCTCACTCAATTCGATCGGTATGTATATATACATAGCTTGCTTTTCTACTTACACTTCAAGAATATTTTTTCCTGTCGGTGAGAGTTTGTTTTGGGGGGTTCCATTTCCATACCCTGCGTCTTCTCGCGCGGGTTTCCGGTCCACTGATAAATTCGCCGTGTCATCGCGCATTCTTAATTAACAACTCTGCAATCAGAACGAAATAATTGCAATTATAGACGTGCGTGTGTTATTGTAACAACGAATAGACGCGTTCGTTGCAGTGTAATACAGAAATACGGCAATCGAGGTTTAATTGAACTGCGAACCTTTATAAAATAAAAAATTTTTAATTTATTCGCTGCTGGTCGGCGAACGAAAAATAATGTGGAATTGTTTTATGTTTAATTAAAGCGTATTGCTGCAGAAATTTATAAATTTGTAATTGTATGGTTTGCAAATTTATATTTCTATGGACGGATTTCAAGATAAACCTGCCAGATTTCCTTTGTCGCTGGTGTGAATAAAAAATTAAAGTGAAGCATCATTATACATTGTGTTTTTTTGTAGGAAACTTTATATACCGTAAATTGACATAGTATAATTACAACGTGGTCATAATGAACAGGCTGTACGAATTTATACATTCACGGGATATACACTACTGTGCAAAAGAAAGAAGTACCCGGGCATATTTCATAGAAATGCGTAAAAAAATCAAATAACTACACAGTCAGCCTTGGAAAAGGATTCCACTGTTTAATTAAATAGTTCTAAATTGTTACTTTATTCTTACTTTCTTCGTAAACTAGTACACCAACTAAATACAATTATTTTATAGATTTCTTGAATCATAAATTCATATATATAGCAGTATTAAAAAATAAAGTAACTATCGATTATTAAATATTATCAAAAACTAATTGTGATTACTATATTTTAAAGTTCTCATATGACTTATGTTTCTACACATGTTTCCATGCTCATAAAAAAATTATGATTCATTTCACTTTAACCAACGTGTTCAGCACAGGTGAATTACATGATTCTTCGGCGTCGTAAATCGACAACGCATAAAAATTGAATGACAACCATTTCTCTTGTTAGCCGTCAGCAAAGATTCAATTCAATCCAAGAGGTATTAACTTTGCGGGATCCGACGTTGGAGAAAAAAAAGGAAAAGTGAAGACTGGATCGTTCTCGCGGTCGAGTTGGCAACTCTTTCCGTGCGACTTCCGGTTCCGAGATCTCGATGATTTACGATCCGTAGGAGAAGAGGGAAAGGTGTCCCTCGGCCACGGTAGCCATCCCTCTGTACGCGACTCCGCGGAGGCAATTTATTGTTGCATTGATCGTAACGAACGGGGAAATTTTATAAACTGCTCGCCGGGAGGCCAATGAAAGAAGAATTGGCTTGGCGTGCAGCGTCGGGTTATTGGAAAAGGAGACAAATGAAATCGCAGAGCTCGCTCGTGAAATAGGATAATTTGAAATTGACTGGAAGACGCCGTCCCCTGTTTTTCTCTTACCATCGCGCAGTAATTCCGATCCGAAAAGCGCGGCCCTTGACGACAGGACCGTCCCTTCTATTTACAGTTTCATTATTTACGTTCCCTGTCGGATTCGAGAGCGTTTGAGGAATCGACGCAAATGTTTTCATAAATATTTGCCCGGCTGCAAATGCCCGATGATTGATTAACCCCATGGAAACTCGGCGAGACTGGAATTCTGGCACGGACACACTCACGGAACTTGGGAAGTTGTATAATAACTGCTTCGGGAAAACCCCTGACACCTTGAAGGCGACCTCAACAAAATCCCAGAAATTAAAGTAATTTATTTAATGATAAAAGAATCAAAATTGCATTGTGCATTCAGCGGTAACTCAAATTTAAAGTTTTCGTGTATGTTTTTATGCAAATTTTTTACAAATTCGACACACATTATTTTCTCAACAAGTGTCACAATTTAGAGTGGTAAATACGTAAAGATCTCAAAAAAGTTTTTGCTCTTATGCGTAAGCAATGTCCTGTTACAGACGCAGAAACATATTGAAAAAGAAAACGAACAAAATTTTTTTCTGTGAATTAAATGAAACTTGATAATTCCTCTCGAATTAAGTTGAATATTAAATTATTAAATACTCCAGTATTTGCAACAGGTATCTAATAACGCGCGTAGTTATTCGCTGAATGCTGAAACTTTGTTAGAAGAATTCCTAAACTACTTTCGTCAATGGTAAAGCAGACCGCGTGTCATTTTTTAAGTGTGGTCTCTCCTTTGCAGGGACAGGAATTTCTGTGGTGGTTTGTTCTCTGGGGAAGTTTCTTTTTAAAGGACGATCGAAGGGAAATGAGAGCCCGGTGACATTGGCACGCAGACGCGTGGCGTCGTTACTTCTAGTTACTTAAGGTGCGGTAACGTTTTCTCTGCTTTTCCTTCTGTCTCTCTCTCTCTCTTTCTCTCTTCTCACCCTTCTCCCCAGCCTTATTCCCTGATGAAAGACGCGACGCCATAACAAAGGAACGGCTGATCAAAGCGCAAAAGTAATGAAAGATACGGGACCCGGGGATAAAAAGGGCGGCTGCTTTTTATTGGCTTTCTCTCATTTACTCGAAGGAGTCTCGTTTAGAGTGCTTTCGATCTTCATTAAGGATTCCGAGCCTTCTGCCGTCGTTTGGGAAAAAGTGGTGGGGATCGACTGGCCGTTATTTTAAGAGATTGCGCGTGATTCGGTTAACACTAAATTTACCAGCTATTTAAGTATACCTATTTCTACCAAAACCAGTCAGAATAATTGGTGTATAAGAAAAAATGCTTGTCGAGGCTTCCAGTCTTCATTCACTCTTAAAAAATGACAAACAAGATAGTTCGTGTCTCGTGCACTTACAAAGTAAGTGCTCGTAAAAAATATCTCGGAAAAATGCATTGTATTTCGCGGTGGCCCGCATCGCTAGGTCCGTGTCCTACATAAAAACTGCGCGTAATCGTCGTAATCGGCTCAATGCCGATAACAGAACGAACGAAAGACGCATGAGTCTCATGATTCTCCCGAAATCATATTTCTATGCCGATAAAACATTGCAGTACCCATCAATTGTTATAGCTACCCCAATGCCATTTCATCACAGCATTTTTTCATAGAAACATGCACCAGTCATTTTGACTGGCACTGGTATAAGTGTGAATAACAAAAAATTTATATATATTTATATATATATATAAAGTAACATTAAAATCATAAAATGTATTCTCTACTTATAGCTACAAAAGTCTTAACATCATTTCGGAAAGCAGGTTTTTTTAAATCAGATTTTTCTAAATAGGTTTTTTTAAAGGTTTTTTTAAATAGTATACCCAATCTTTTTCTACGTAAAAAAATATTCCAAGCGGAGTTTATTAAGCTTCTTGAATGATCGAGGAATTAATGTTGGAGAACGCCTAATTCAAAACTTCCTGCTTCGGAACGGAAGAGAGGAAGGCGATGCTCGTCCAGTTAACGAATAACCGCGGTCAAGACAGTTTCTCATGCCGTTCTCATTATTCCTTTCGTTCGGCAATTAGCGCGTTAATTGGATGTAAAAGGTCGGTTGGAAAGTGATTATACATAATACGGGGCTGTGCGTTACCGGCGAACCTGCAGGAGCGTTCAATTTCATCAGCAGCTACTTCGTGTCTGAAGTTTGATCGTCGCGAGCGCTGCCGACTAGACAGTGGATTTTTGTGCAAAATGGAAATTGCATTAATTATAGGATACAAAAAGCAAAACACAGGAGCAACATATACGTCACCTCTAAATATGAACATTTCTTTAAATGTATTTACTGTTCTGAAATTGATCGTTTTTTTTCACAAATGAATAAAATCCGCAATGGCGAGGGAACAAGGATCCCTCACTCGTAGATTTCTCACAGGACGATCGATTAATTAGCATGGCTTAGCGCCAGTGTCTAAACATCGCTTAGATTGGATATCCTGTATTGTAAACGTATGATATACTCGATAATGACCGAAGCAAATACAGTTTGTTGTCCGTGTATTATCGTTGCTAATTGCAGTCGGTGCGAGGTCCAGGCCTCGCCGGCGACAGACTCACCCCCAACTCCCATAGATCAACGAAATAGGTGTCTGCAGTGAATCGAACGCCGACAACGGATCGCTAGGGTAAATATTGACCGCAACAAATATAGGCCGGCCGGCAATCAAAACGTCAGCCCGGCTTAATTTATCGGCGTCGACCGGTAAGGGTGGTTTTTCTCCCTCATATCGTCGCGGCCTTGATCGCTTTCACATTTCACGGAGTCCACGAGGATCGCATAACGTCGCAAATCATTCATCTCGACCATAAGTACCCTCTCCTCCGACGTTTTCATTCGAAAATATTTAATGTTGGATTCCCGGTGAAATAACCCTTTCAAATCCGATGTCGGACCTTCAGAGACCTTGTAAATTTCCCGTAAATTTTCCTATAGAAAAGAATATCCTGAAATAAGACTTGAAAAATTGGATCTGCTGATAAATCATGTGTGCATGAAATTGATTTGAAAAGGGTTGAGAAAAATAAGGAATAATTCGGATAAGATGACTGGTTAAGGACTGAAATAAAAGAGTCTTCAGAATTTTTATTATGAAATTAGCAGTCTCGAAGTTGTATCTATAAGTTGTATTTCATTTTAATAATATTTGTTTCTGGCTTTTGATAAAATTGGTTTAGTAAGAGCCTGTTACATAATGACTGCTCAACAGAAGCAGCGCTTTTAATCGTTCAATCGAATCAAAATAATACTCTGCTGCATACCAGTGAATCATGCTTCCGATAAACAAGCTCAATGTATCAGTCGATGTTCAAGATAAGGAAATTACGTATGAATTAAACCAAGAACGACGCGACCAATTTGTAGAGATATCTTACTTAACACCAAACCTACCAACATCGGTTAAGATGACCGGTTCCAGGTTTTTTCTTTTATAATTAGAAAAGCAATAAAACTGATTTCATAAGAAACGACTGTATAGATATCTTTAGTAGGGCACGTATTACAATAGGAGCCGCACAAAGTCTAAATAAAATCAATCTTGTCATTTTTCTAAGGGAACGTGTACAATATTTTATACAAAATACAAAGTACAAAAATATTCAAGTAACATTTATTGTAGATTTAGATAAATTTGTTTCTTTAATAATTTCTTATAAATTATTTTGACCTTTACTGTAACATTAACCATTTAACCCCTAAGCATTTACCCTCTATTTTATCCTTTACAAAACACTAAAATTCACGCGGCAGTGTTAAAATAATTTCAAGTGCACAAGGTGAATTTTTTGGGATGACTACACGATTAGCGTTTTCTTAAATTGCACGGAAAATATCACCGCATTCGGGACAAAATCTCGCGTGAATCTTGCGGAGCAATCGGTTGGAGGAATCAGACCGATAACGAGAATCCAGGTAAAACCCATTTAATCCGCCTCCGCGGACACAATCTTCGAAAGTTTCCGGCGGCAATCTTTTCGAAATTCAGTTAACATCGTTCGCGAAGAAATTTCGGCGCGGAAAACAATCCGCGCGAAGTTTTCCCCGCTAATGTATTCGCGGCGGTTGTCGCGGGTATCCATCCTTCCCCATGTTCGCCATCCCCCGCATCCCCTATACTCGAGGGTAACTTCGTCAGGGGCCCGCGTTCCGCCGCTGAAAAATCGCGGCTAATGGGAAAAATTGCTAAAGTTACACGGAAAGTTCCGGCGACTTTCGTCGTTTGCCGCAGCACCTTTCGCAGTCGCGGAACTCCATTAAGCTCGGAAACTAATTTCCAACGGAGTTCCAGACGCGCGCGCGCGCACACACACACACAGACATTGCATAATCCTTTTGCGGCTCGCATAAATTTCGATTCCTCGCAGTCGATCCGCAACATCTAGCGAGGAATCGTTCGATTAGAGTCGTGAATTCTTCCTAAGAATGATCGAGGGGAGAGTAATTTTCTATTTTTATTCTTAGCTTAAGGACATCATACAAGTCTCAGGGACTCCTGAAAAATCAACAACGATTTCAGTGTAAGTACGTGTCATAAATAAGATTTTAGAATTTTTTTCAATAAATTTTAATCTTTCCTTTCAAGAACGTTTCATTTTTTTAGAACCAAAAGAAAATAGATTATGCACTTTTTCACTTGTTGCTTCGCTAGAGGAAGGTTCGTTTTTTATACACTGTGCTAGACTCGATTCGGCCCACTGTGTAAACGTTCGAGTTCGCGTTATTTTTATCGCGACAGCTAGCGCCAGTATCGATCAAACAACTGATTCAGAATCTGAATTGCACAAATTATCAAATAATTTTTCGCGATACTGCGTATTATTATCATGCAGTTTATATTCGATGTTAACGTGGATTGTTTACAATTTTGAGGAATGCTTATCTTGATACAGTCGTAGATACGTGTACCGAGGAAATTTTGTTTTGCGTCACGCATGCTGGAGTGGCGTTCGAACGGGTAGGAAGATTAATCGTTCGCTTATGAACGTCGGGAATGTTTCTCACAGTGAAATTTATACGATGTTTCAAACTTGCTGCGAGAGAAGAACAAGAAAAATGGAAGGAAAACATGTTCGAAAAAGGAAAATTCTCCGAACTTCCTATTTGCAAATGTAGCTAATAATAGTGTTTATAAAGGTGAAGTGTGTTTCTCGATCGTCACTATTAATATATATTAATAATATCAGCGCGTTTCGATCAGTTCAACACACAGCAAATGTGCAATAAATATATTATTCTTCTTGACGATTCGATCCCAATGTGGATCATTTTCAAAAGGAATTATATATAATGCGTCTAAAAGAAAATTAAGAAAAGTTTTAAAATAAATAGACAATCAGAATATATCATAAATATAATTAATAATTTGTTGTACTTACATGCTGTGTAACAAAAAAGAATATAAGAACATATTTTAGCAACACTAAGAGGTTTTAAAAATCATAGTTACTACATGGTGGCAGGTATTGGATTGAGACTACGTGTTAATAAAATGTGTGTTTATAATAAAATAATAATAAAAGTGTTTATATAAAATTGTATAATGTTTAGAAAGTCTCGAATCAATCGAACACGTGGCTCATTTGGCACGAATACGAGGAATTGAACGACTAACTCTATTACTGCGAATGTAAGTCACGTCTGACTACATACGGTCCAATTCTCCTTACACGCTTCTCCTGTAAGCGTCTACCGGCAGACAGTCCAATTCTCCTGCGTCTGCCGCGGATTAATCAACTCTGATCCTCACCTGAGCAATGTCTCGATCATCAGATTCACTTCGAATATGCTAATTCCATAACCCTTTGATTTACAATGGCGTCGTAGCATGTCGATAATGGTATCATGTCGAATCCACTAAACGCGAGCTTCATTTAAATATACATCCTCCCTCTACCAACCCCAATTGGGCTCCAGAATTTTATTTACTTCATTTCAATAGCTTATTGTGTCCCGATTACGAATATTTAATTAATCAAATTCCAATCCGAGAACCTTTCTAAACGCGTGGAAAAACCTGTTCTTCTCGCTTCAATAAAGAAACATATGTCTATTATCAAAAATCTAAGGCAGTACAAAAAATGAATCAGTTGCGTTCCAAATACGAATAATTCTCTTCCCAAGATACCAGAAGCACTATGTGACTTCGATGATGTCGCTGTGGACAAAGTTTCAAGCATTCGATTCCTAACCCAGTAAAGGGAATCCTAAGAGAAATATTCGCAACACTGCGATTAGAAGTAAGGCCAAAACTAACGGCTCCCAAGAGTGTTGACAAACATCTCCCGCAGGTTAAATATTTACAAATTCCTCTCGTTAGCAGCGGCGAGCGTTGGTCCGAAGTGCAGGGCAATCGACGCGTAATTTTCCGCGGCGCGTTAATTAAGAACAGACCTCCTGCCGGTGCAACGCCGGAAAGGATTTTTTGCGTGTTGCGAATTGTGATTCGCGTGTGTTATAATTAAAGAGTTCGCGTGGGACCACTTTGTGCACTCGGAGGTTCGTTAAGCCCGGCGAATTAATTTTCATTGTATCTGAAAACGGCCGGCCGGGCACGATTCTCGGTTACGTTTCCGTATCCTTCATTCCGCGGATAAACATCTCGGACTGGTCCGGGACTCGGCCCAAGACTCGCCCGCGGATGATAAATGCTCGAACGGGCTCACAGACCGAAAGAGGACGCACGAAACTTTCCTCCGGTGAAATTGCCCCTCGCCACACCGCCACCAGTTGATACCGCCTCCGTTTTTTGTTATTTTTTGCTTTTTCAAATGATCCCCGCCGGGAAACTTATTACTTTCAAATCGTCCTCCGAAACTAGCAAGTGCACCGGAACATGTTTCACGTTCGAACGATCTGTCGGCCGACGGAAACGAAGACGTCAGCCAGAGAGGACGGTCTAGGTTCTGGCAGAGTAAGGAGACGCCATCTTGGCTCGCCGAATCGCTGACGTTTGTTTTCGTGGCCAGATATCTGCTCGAGTGTCCTCTTCGCGATGAGTTATTGATCGGTGTTTAGGCAAGCAACGGGGACTAAGTGATTCGACGCGGACCGTGAAACTTTGAAGGACAATGTTTGTTCAATTGATTATGCTCCTTGTGCTCTGGAGACCTCTGGTTCGTTCTACGCGTGGTCAGTTAGAGGAATCATTTTCTTACTCGTGTTTAGCTGGTACATCTTAACACAGTACTTATTGTTGAGGATTACTTCAAAGATTATACAACAGCAATTTTTTCTCACGAATCAATAAGTTAACCTTAAAAATATAATCCAATCATTTATTTACTCGGTAATGACCTTGAAATATGTTTTGAAAGTCACCATAACTGGTTCCTCTAGAATTCTAATACATTAGTTACGATGCTTCTCTTGGACAGTGCACGTAACATATAAATTTTTAATTTTATGTTTGCTTCAATTGAAAGATATTTTTAAAAAATTCTATAACAGTGTTAATGGGTTTAAGTAGTTTCTTAGTATATTATGAACGTCTGCTCTCTACGGTACAATACTACCTTAGTATTCGAATTTTCAAGAATTTTCCTGGAAGTAACATCGATTTACCTTTTCATAGGAATCTAAATGGAAGCATAAAAGTGTTTGAATATTTGTTCGGCATGATCGAAGAAATGGAATTTTCACATCCCCAACTTTACTTTGGAATTTTCTCAGTCGTGTTAAAACTTCTAGATATATTCTCCCCCATGAAAATACAACAGTTTTTCTTGTACTAATAAATATTCATTTGGAAACGGATTGAAGCGATATATTTTAAAAAATTGATAAAACCACTTTGGAAGGGTGGTTATGTTCGCATACTTTCCTTTCTGGCACTGTAAATTTTGCGCGAGAGTTACTCTGGAAACAGTATCAACACTCGAAACCGAAAGTAAACAGGGAACGAGTACTTTTCTCTCAACACTGTATATTTTAGAGCAACTCCTCCGAGACAGGCGTGTCTCCTCGAATTCGATAAAAACGATTCTCGAGTGAAGTCAACCCTCGATCATAGGTGTGGGCTGTCGGTAACTACACCGAACTTCTTAAGTCAATGGTGATTCCACTATATTAACTGTAAACAATTCTCTGGAGGGGCTACTCATTCAGACTGATATAATATACTACGGATTTTTTATTATTATTATTATTTATTATAGACTGGCAGAAGCCCTTTTTACATAAGTATTTACAAAGAAAAGAGAAATATACATGACTACTCATCTAATAAGGAAGCAAGGACATGCTCACAAATAATTCCATAAGTAATAATAAATAATTCCATAAGTAGATTTCTCTTCAGTGTACGTACAATTTAAAATAGATTAAAACGATTTAAGGGCTTCTCCGTATTATTTTCAGCCTAATACGATAACTAAAAGAAGGAAGAGATTTTTATCTGACTGCTGCGTCTTACAATGCATTTTTTATTTTGCATAAAGTACCACAGTCTCGTGAAGACCTCAATCAAAAACCGACAACAGCTCTGCTGTAAGTTTCATTAAGATTCGAGTATCGAAAGATCTTTGATCGATGACTCTAAACTCGTTGTTTCGGATAGTCTAACGTTCGGATCACGTGGGAGTGATCTCAGTTATAGGAGCCAGCGTTTAGCGATGGAATCATCGAATTATGATCATCAGTTTAATTTTAGCCGTTCTAGAAATCGCGTGCGGAGGCACGGTCGCCTCTGGCCGGTTGATTTACGATCGGCCAGACTGTTTAATGACCGCCGCTGTTTAGGAACTTCCTTGTTGTTAAGCGGATCGAAATAGTTCGCGGCTGAGGATGCCGATTCAACTGTGCTCGCTGGGAGCCTTGAATACGAGAGAGAAAGAGAGAGAGAGAGCTCGCGGCAGTGGCCGCGATAAGAAAAATCGAGGCGAGCGTAAACCGCTCGTTTCATTCACAGCTCGCGCAGCTGATTTATCGCGATGGTGATTTTCCGCAACGGCTCTCCGTACCCAATGCGTCGTTAATTTGGTCCTGGGGAATAGAAACCGTCGTTTGTCGGTCTTCATTGTCCGACAGTGGTGCTCAGTGCCAATTACACAATTACAGCGATCAACCCCTAAATTCTTAAACTGAAACGCTCCACACTAAAATATTTACCGAAGCCTGAGAAGAATCGTTAAAATGGAAAATCTCGGTCGGATGATGCAACAGCGTACGAGAATTTCATGACCGATAGATAAGCGACGATACCAATTATCACGCAAATCCCTGACTCCTTGAAGCATCAATTACCAGAAAGACGTACAAGTTTACCCTAATCCCCGACGATTTTACCTCGAAAGTACAAATTCCAATGAGTCGATTTTCACGATTACCGAACCGGTTGCACGACAATGAACGGATTAACACGAATTAGTGGCCGAATCTGTGTGACACGCGTGGTGCATGCAGCGAGTGAATGATCCCACGATATTGCAAATAGCTACCCAGTCTATCAGATGACCGCTAACTTCCGACGTTGGCACCAGAATGCGATTCCGCCTAGATAAATCTTTCCATTCCCGTTTTGGCAAGCGAAATCGCGACCGGTAACTAATCGCTAGAGCGAGGAGGTTGGGCGAGGAATAGAGAAAGAGAAAGGAGAGTGACAGGGTGTCGAAAGAACAGCATGAAAATCGCGGCCACGGCTGTAGTATTATTCAGCAGACGATGAACCAGGTTTCCCCAGGCGGCGAGCACACGCGGAGGATCTTCTCTTCGAGATTTTATTTTTATAGACTCGCGAGACCACGGCAGCTAAATTCGAGACGGTCCCTGACAGACGAGATTGTCTGCAACCTTGGACGAGTCTGGCCAGCGACGCCCACTTTTTTGCCAAGTCAATCCCGCGGAAGCATCTCCGACGTTGGCAGAAAGCGTGGGCTTCACGTCCACGCGATTCGAGTTCCTCTTCCTCTCTGGTCTCCCTGTTTATTTCCGATCGCGCAACCAATTGCTCCGAAATGCGCGCGCAATCGCCGATCCGGCCCGCAAAAATGCGTTCTTCAACAAGTCGGAGCTAAATCTTTTCCTCCCGAACATCGTTCCCTCGTATGTGCTGCCAGAAAATATTCGATCGAAGTCGTAGATACGATTGTTGAACGAATCGTTGAAGAGAAAATAGTACTGCATATAAAATAGCCACTCGTGTTGCAATTAATGCAGACAATTTTCATTGCAATCTTTTCAAGCGAAACAAAAGTTTTCCTCGTCAATTACAAGATACAGAAATCATATACAAAAATTTCTTTATGTCTTGAATATTTTTAATAAATTGGAAACAACATATGGATGTTCTTAAGTTGTCCTAATGTTTTTACTGTTTTAAATTACATCCACCCATTTCTGTCATAAATGGATAAAATCCGATCCAGTCTAGATTTTTTATCCTTGACCCTTCTGTTGTTCAATCGAGTGTGATTCGAAAAAAATAACGAACAATCGCATAGGTGAAAAGTAAACATTGCAATCTGCAGAATCGTAGAACCGTACGACTCCCGAGCGTTAATCAGGAAAAACAGGCTAGCGGCGTGCCAAGAACAACGCCGCAGAAGCAGATTCACTACTTAAACTGGCGACAGCTTCCGGGTCTCTGCCAGGAAAAACATCTGGCATTCGAGGAGAATGGGTACTGTCACTGATTCGATACAATCAGGGATAATCCGAATGATAAATGGAGCGAAATTTACTTAATTAATGCGGACCTTCTGAGCAGGCCTGGGTAAAAAATATATTCTCACAACTGTTACATATGTTTCATTCGAAACAGTAATTTAATCATTATTTTCAAATGAAGCATATGTAACAGTTGTAAGAAATAGTATTTGAAAATATTTGTATTTCTTAGTTGAAATATTTTTTTTACCCTGGTCTGTTTCTGGACAGGCAGTTGAATGTCAACATTGGTGGTTGAAAAGGTATTCTCGATCAAGAAGAAGGAGAATGGAATTGAATAATAATATTCTTAATAATATTCTCTAATAATACTCTTAAGAAATTTATTCGATCAATCTCCCGTGACCTTGAACTTCCATTGGGACACCCTGTATAATGATAATACAAGCAAACCCATGAGCTTGAACATCGATTGGAACACCCTGTATAATACTATGACACGCAAACCCAACGAACCATCAAACTCACGTTTCTCGAAAACGAATGCTTTAAATAAAAAAAAAAACATTATTCTTTCTTTTCGAGTTTTTTTTTCACGTAGATTCATCTCTTTGTGGTTTGTGACACCAGATCGGCGACACCCCGTATATCATGCGCCCAGAGCGCCGGTAATTGCGGACAGATTGACCGATGAGAAGCAGTCCGGGTACACGAGCGGGCCAGATTAATCGATGATACGCGAAATAATGGACGATCGAGCCGATACGACGGCGTTGTCGTTATCGGGAGGTAATTCGGCGCCGGATCCGAATTATCCCTCGCCAACCAGCGTATCTTTCCCTTGGAAAGGAGCTGACGCTGATCAATCGCGATACCGCGCCAGCGGCTCTAGACTCTTTCGAGAAACATTGCCACCGGATATTGATCACGCACCGTAAATAAACCGAGGCTGACGCTCATTCAGGGTCCTTTGAATTTTTACACCTTCTGCGACACCAGATTGCTCGGAAACGTCTCGTCGTTCCTGCGGAGAAACATCCTGCCTTTTGTTGTTTTTATTAGTATCTCGCCTTTCTTATTTTCACCGTGTGCTCGTCTTTATAATTTTCAGTGTTTTCTCCGATTCGGTGGTTCCACTGCTAGATCGTTTTTATTGTTTCTACTATTTTGCTGTGTATATCCTTTTCATTGCTGGATCGTGTTATTGTTTTTACCGTCTTGTCCTCTTTAGTGGCGTCACTGTTAGATCGTCTTTATTCTTTTCACTGTTGTGCTGGCCTTATCGTTTTCATTGTAAGATCGTTCTTATCGCGAATTGAAATATTATTTGCAAAGACAGCAGGTATCGTGTCAATGATTTTCTGCGATCGCCGTGTTGTTTGATCGAAATAGCCTAGTCGTGTTTGAAAAGCGGCGAGAAGATTCGTGCCCCCTCGATCCAAAAATAATCGCGAATTGGGCTCGCGCGGTTGGAAATTCCATCCGCGTGCTCGAAATCGTGACAATATTGCTGCGAGATAACGGGCAGATCGATGTGGCGTCGATGTATCGCGTCGTAGATCAATCTGCAGCTCGATATCGTCTCGGTATCGTCGATCCCCGAATGCTCTACGAGAGAAGACGCAGCTACCGTTGCATTTTCATGGCCTTGCGGAACAGGAAACTCGAAGCTTGAGGTATCGAACGAGAAACTCGGTCTCTGCACGGAAACGTAATCCGATTCGTGACAAATGGAAAGATTTCGCCACGCGACACCCAGTATCTTTTCGATGTCTGACCGGAGCCGACATAATCCCCTTGTAAACGTTAATTCCGTCAAGCTGTTTCCCACGGGGCCGGCGATAACTTCTTCGTGTCGTCGGAACACGTGAGGATTTCTCTTTCGTGCTCTCACAGCTACGCGACGAAAATTTCGATCTTCGGAAAATCAAATGAAATTCGATTCCGAATCGACAGACTGGTTGCCAGTAATCCGATCGACGCGAGACTGCCCGGGAATCGCTGGGTCCGATCATCTTTTCGGAGCGTCATTCGAGTTGACAGCGTTCGACAGATAAGAAGTCGCGGATAGGTAAAAGAGACTGATTCCTTCGGTGGTGATAACGTTGGGGATTTTCGATCAGCAGACAGACGGCTAAGTCTGCCGGAAGACACTCGAGCCGACGCGACGGGAGACGATCGATGACCGCTGAATTGCCAATTACGCGACGACTGATTAACGGTTTTATTATTTAATAATACTCCTCACTGGGAGACGATACGACACTCTTTATAACAGTCGTTTTGTTGACCGTAAAACATTAGCGGTATTAAAAAGTGCTAATATATACTATCTTCAACCTATTAACCCCTTGCCCTACGATTTATTTTACAATTTCAATGAGTAGAACTTTCTTTGTAGTTCGTAATTTCCTAAAAAAAAAGAATCTATATCTACTGTATGTCTACGTGTTCTCCGATAACCATACATTAACGAAACCAATATAGAATTTCATCTCGATTAGGAGGAAATTAATAACATATTTATTAGACTCTGTTCAAAATTTTCATCGCGAGTCTGACACGATATTGTAAGGCAATATTGTTACATTTATTCAGTCAGAAAATAAGTGTTTCAATTCAAAAGATTATTATTTTGCATAACAATCGGCATTTATAAATAAAAAATATTTCAATCGATTCGAGTACGAAATTCGAGAGTTTCGTGCCGCTACAGACAAAATCGACCCTTGAGGACAGAAGCAGCGCTTAGATCATTTTCTACGATCTCCCATTTTCTACTCGCGAGATGAAAAGATGGCGGACGAATTATCAATGAACATATCGAAATGGTCCTTCGAATTATCGAAGGACAGCTTCGTTTTAGATAGAAAATAAAGCGGCCTGAGGGAAATCTGTGAAGATACGAAGTTTCTGGTGGTTTCCAAAGCGAGTCGGTTCGCCCCGCGGCGCGGCCGAACAATCCCGCACGATTTCCAATCGCGGTTTACGACTTTCGAAAATCCGCCGCTGCCTAGTCGATCGCCGACCAATTTTTACGCCTCGGGCGGGGTGCGGGTACGAACCATCTTGTAAAACAGCGGAAAGAAACAACGCGGGGAAGACGCCTGGATCAAGATGAATAGACTCCCGGTTTCATCCAGGGATTTTCTATCGATCTTCGATACACGATACAGAAAATTCAAGCACCGAAAATAATTATATTCGTGTTTATACTTTTGTATCTTTCTCGCGAAGAAGTAAATTCGAGATCGTTGTCGTTGAGTGGTTGAGGCTTAGATTATAGTGTGATCTCGTGACAAGGAGGTACTTAATGCGCCGAAGTGATCAATAGTAATCAACGGTTATCTTTAATATAGCAGTAATCGTAGTGTGTAAGATCCAAGATCCAAACCTATCGGTGCTCGTGAACTTCATCGAAGAAATAATAACTGTTGCTCTAGATAGGAAAGGAAAAGAAGAATTCGAAAAAGAATGATGGATTAAAACAGCTCGGGTGGAGTTCACGTCGATAAGTCAGCGATGAATGATCGGATCGTTTCTTAAACTGCGACAAATTGCATGCGAAACTGAACGTCTTTAACGCTGGAGAAAGAGATTATTGCTCATCACCTTTGCTCTCTCTCTCTGCCTCTTTATCTAATCACTCCTCTTGTACGGGTTATCGCAACCACACACTGGCCAGTAGACACAATGGAGAACTTAAATTAAATTTTAATTGATTCGATGTTACAGGTGCTATGAAAATTCGGAGTTTCCATGCGCAACAACGTAGAATCTACTGCGCACGGTCCGTTCGCGGAGAGTTGTTTACACAATCATGTTGATATCGGTACAGGCGGCCGAAAATTATCAAGCGACCTTGAAGATCATTCGGGAAACCCACGTCGATGCTATAATACTACGCGCACCGACCGTAATTTGGAACTGGAGGACAGCCTGCTCGAACACGGAAATTTTTTCGATGTTACTCGTTCACAATCGCTGGAGGTCGTAAATCTTTACACTGATTCTATCAGGATCAGATGCAATTTGTGTTTTATTGTAATCCATTACAATAAAGTTATCTCTTGAAGGTCAAAGTACTCGTCATACCGTCAAATATGATTCTCGATTTTAAAGAATTGAATGGTTTCAGTGCATCATAAAAACTTTTTTTATTTATGTTTTAAAATTTGTAATTTCTTACCATAAAGGGGCCTCTTTGAAAGTTTTGACCCTTTCCTACCACCCATGTTTACGACAAATAGATACAACAAAGAATATAAAGGCTTCCAATGGTCTATAAAAGTCAGACCTATGTCTGGAAACCAATATGGCAGCGTTCTAATCTCTCAAACACACTTGAAATCGAGCAACTTTGTTTGTGTATAATTTTTAAACAAGGGAACTCCGCTCACCAGAATTTAAACGTTTATTATCTTTTTCTTGAAATTGTATAGTATATTCAGAAAAGTTGTAAACTTTTTTTCAAATTCCCGTAAAATTTAAATCTCTAGAAAGCATAGTCGCACGATCCACTGAAACCGAAGAGAACAGAGTAAGAGCGAGAGACAGAGAGAACAAGCGTATCAATTCGAGGTAAATCAACGTGACAGATAAGCACTTTGGGATAGATAACAGTGCGTTCGTGTCAATTGGATTAGTAACGGGGCAGAATTGGTCCACGGTCCTCTCGCCATTGAAAGCGAGGGCAGATGCGGGAAAAAAGAAACAAGAAACACGGGATGGTGGAAATAGCGTGAATACCGTTACGCCAGATGGACGCCGGTCGTCGCGATGCACTGTCACCGATCAAAACCGCAATAAACAGTGCCGAACTTTGATCAGCCTTTTGAATCAATTGAATTGCAAACGATTGAAAGGTTTACGCTTGTAGATTTGGTGCAAGTTCTATCGCATCGTCGTTTCGAACGATCGTCGGATTTCGTTATCTGGGAGCATTGTTCCACTTTTGAGAAAACACAAGCCTATCCGTGTGTTTGCGAAATTACTTTTCTGTTTTATCGCTGCGATCTGATGTGCGATTGAAACATACTCGTGTGCAGAGTCGCCAGATGAGGGGAGGGAATACGAATCGAGGGGAAAAAGTTACCCTCTTTCTGCCAGTAACGGATTAGTCACGTGTCACCAGACCGCGGTGGTAACGTGGGGAATAAGGTCGTAGAAGGGGAAAGTCTTGTAGAAGGGAGGAGTCTTTTTGGCAACTCTGCTCGTGTGCATTCTTGAAATTCTGGAAACAATACAGTATTTTATCCATATAAGTCCCCAGCACGGGTCTGCCGAGGGACATTTATAAAGAAGAACAGCTGAGCTCGAGAAGCCTCGGTCGCCGAGAAATGTGAACATAGTTAATCTAAATTTCAGACTTCTTTATTTTTCATAATTTTTTTATGGGACTTCGATGACCATTTTTATGGCATTTTTCTAATTAAAATCATCCCAAATATGATATAATTCCGATGATATTTTCTTGTGTAATAGACAATTCAAATTTCGGGTGCGAGGAAGGATAGCGTATGGGCTCGCCGACGACTGTCCTTCCTCGCACCCGAAACTTTAATTGTCTGTTACACAAGTAAATATCATCGGAATTATATCATATTTGGTACGATTTTTGTTAGAAAAATGCTATAAATATGGACATCGAAATGCCATAAAAAGCAAAGAATTTAGAAATTCGGATTAGGTGATCTCAGCCATATACCCGAACCGCATGATGTCATGTTTCTCGGCGATCGAAGCGTCTCGAGTTTCACGGCCCCTCGAGAGGGTACACCGCGCAGTAGTGGCGATAGATCTGGGACATTTACAGGTCAGACTTTTGGGACATTTATGGATAAAATACTGTATTGCCAATAGTTGCGCTAACTTGAGCACACATTTTGATTAGTTGAAATGTTGAACAAATTTTTGTTTCGTGTACGTAAACTGCAAGGCTCTCGGACATTTGTGTTTCATAAATTCTAACCGATTGTTTATCCGTACGTGTCCGCGCCAAAACCGTTATTCCGCCCCTTAATGCTAACATTGCTGAACTTTGATCAGATCTCACGAGGCACCGTAAACGAGTAAACATCCGCAGTCTAATCAGCAGGTATTTCCAAGTCAAGTTTAATAACCCAATAACCCGGCACAATATTCTAAGTTCTTCAGTTCTCGCTCTAGAAACAGTCGCAGTCCATTAACGTAAGCCTGCCTGTCAACGAAGATTACTTCGGAATAAGAAGCTTCGCAGCGAAGCAACCTCATAATTACGTGCTTCGTGCATCGATAACTCGGTGCACTGTGCGCTTACGTAATGCGACCGGAAAACAGGATAAGTGAACAGCCCCCTTTCAAATATCCTCTCTTCAGCCTACGAATATCTTTCCAGAAATGGTGGGCTTGTGGAAAACTTTCGTAGAAATTTTTTTGAATAGCCTTTCATCAACGTACGAACTTCTTTCTAGAAATCGATCCTTTCATTTAGTTCTTTCTTATTTAACTAATTTATTGTATAATACTGGGGTGCGCTATTTCTAAGAGGTTAATATCAAAAACATTTGTAAAATAGTTTATTTTTGTGACTCCTCACCAGAATTAGGCATCCTATTCTGTTAAACTCAGCTCCTCAATCAACGAGTTATGCAGAATTACAATTGAATTATTCCAGAATTATAATTACAAATTAATTGAATTACATTGTAAATCAGTTATATTGTAATTTTTAATTCAGATCTTCATTCAATTAAATTACAATGTAATTCATAATTGCAATGGAGTAGAATTATAAAATACATTGTAATTGATTTATGAAGAATTAAATAATAGGCGAGAAGAGGTTGAAGGATCCATGCGAAGGTTTCAAACAGAAGGAATTTATTATTTACAAATTTACTAGCTGTTCGTGACGTGCCTACGGCACACATTCAATTATATTGTATATCAATTATATTATTTTTCAATTACACATCTGATTAAAATACTTAGTAATTGAATTGCACATCTCTGTCGGGAGGTAAATAAGAAAAATTCTCGGTAGCAACAGCGTTAATGAAAATGCTCAAACCAGTGTTCAGACCAGACACAACGCACAGTTTGACTGCTTTGAGATTTCGAGTGGAAGCCTCGTGCTTTTCTTCAGCAGCGGCGCGTTCTCTATCGGAATGTTTTTAGCGCGAAAATTTCCAGCGGGAATTTTGGCGTGATACCAATCCGCGTTTGCGTAGCCAAGGGAGATCGGCAGCGGGCTTTATTTCGAAGGATATTAACGACAGCACACGGAGACGCGGTCGGACTTCATTTTGCCGGCGATATTAAACGCCGGTGAGACAGTTTGCGCGACCCGCTGCGAAACAGTCCCGGACCCGTTCCGGACCCGTCCATGTAGGTCAACGAACACGGCTATCCTCACCGAACCTTGTGCCAGTTTGCAGCCGCGCTTAATAAACATTATACACGGACGATGATTATTTTTGGAGCACACGGCCGGCACACCACGAGCTTTCCTCGCACGGACTGGCCCCGCTCCGAGCGCTGAAGTGAGCCGTGCCGGAGCCGAGCAGATCCGTGCCTTTGAATTTTAATTCCGAGGCTTCGATGCATACGAAATCTTCGTTGATTAGCGGACCGTGCTCTCCTTTTTTAGCAATCTAGCTGGCCGTGATTGAATCCAAACTTCCCGGCCAAAATTAATGCCCGGAGCCCGAATCGATCGGCTCCCGTATCAAATGCGAACTTTCGTACTACCTGTCGCCGGCGAACGAGATTTGTCGCCCGATAGACAGTTGATTGCAACGTATTTCATAAAATAATGGTGGTGAGTAGTGTCCGTGTGTACTCTCAATAGCGAGAACTTTGAACCTCGTACAGATGAACCGGAGAATTAAATTTCCAGTTAATTTCTAGCCCCTTTAATGACTATTTACAATTTCCCTAATTTCAAAAAAGAAAGAGAAAATTTATATGTATTGTATAAAAATTCTCGATGTTTAAAGTGTAATAATTTTTGTGATTGAAATGCACTGTGATGCAAATGTCATTGAAATTCCGTTCGAGTAAAAGCACGATGAAAAACTCAGCTGTGTTTAACGTGTTTATTCTTATATATGATCAGCGTGCAAACACTGTTCATGCACCGTCTGCCTCGGGCAAAGCAATAAGAGCAACTGAGAAAGTCGAGGCGCATAAATTTCGCTCCGAAATTAAAATGGCGAGAAGGGATGTCATATAGTTCGCTTTTCCACATAATGAAACTACAGACCGCGGGTAAATATTATTCTCGATACAGTCGCTTCAAGGAACCAAAAATAAATACTGTTGTAGTGGTTCTATGTATAATAAACGAGTGAGTCAAGTCGATAATCATACACGCGTGGTCTGCGAACTATTCAAGTCACTACTTCCTGTTTCAGTAAATTACTTTCAAAATTCTTACAATGATTGGTTCTATAAATAATGGAACTTTTCAAATTTTCTATACAAATCACTTCACTTCTGTATTTATTAATTATTTTTTAACTTTCTGTAACGATATATTCACTCATTTCACGAAACGAATCTGTCCCTCGGTGTCAAATTGACACACTGGTAAAAGATAGCTTCCATAACAAGGTAAATGATGAGTTAACATTTACATCTTAGGTTAAAAAATTGAAGACGCGATGTTTCGGGCTTTACGTACACAAATAATACAACAGCATAATTTATTGCGGGAAAATTGTGTTAAATTGACACGAGGGACGGATGTGGGTTAAAAAGTATATACAATTTTGTAATAATAATTTAATATGATTCACGAGTACCAGAATTTCGGTAACAAAAATTATTGTTAGTGCTTTACAGTGCCAGTCCACAGAAAGTAATTTTCAAGGAAAAATTTTTGAGCGGAAGTAATTTCGCTCAGAGGGAAATGAACTTGGAGGGATTCGGAATCTTCTGCGGGCTACAATTGCACAAGGATGAGTCTAATCATGGCTTCCGGATCAAGTCGGCGAGCGGAAAAGGCAAACCGAGAGTTGACCCGAGTGGACAGATCAGCCCTATACACGAACCCGGCTTCCCTGTTGCATTCTCCCGACCCGGTACGTGCTTTTCACGTTTTCCGTCGATTACGCGAGCCGGCATAGTATTCTTAATAAGTAAGGCATTTACCAGGGATCGATGCACTTGACTTCATTGGTACACACGCGAGACCATTGATCAGTGAAGAAATTTTGACGATTTTCGGATCGTCCACGAAATGAAAAGTGACTTATGATTTATCGATTAGCTGGTATTAGCAAATATATTAATAGACTGTCTAAATAAAGAAAAAGAAATCAATCGATCATGTGGTCGATCAAGATCTATAGATACAGCCGCAGGGGATTACATCGCTTCATCAATTTCTCTTAGTCATCGTTGAGTCTTGCACGGTATAATCAAACCGTGGGGATATTGTAGATTTAGGGAAATCCACAATTACAGCGAGAATCTCGTTTAAGGTTCAATCTGATTTTTATTTCGTTGCAATCCTGGGTGGATTAGCATTCTCAAAAAATGTTTATCAACAAATGTCCATCAACTTGTAGCAGAATTTAATGAAATAATAAAAGTGTACTGTGAAAGTGTAAAACCTCGTACAGAGTTAATGTAATTTTTATCCTCGATTAATGAATCATCAAAATCTGAGTCTACTTGTTTCAGTGAGAAAGTTATTTTGCTTGCGTGTAAAGCAATCGATAAAAAATATTTTGAAGTAGAATCGTTCCTAGAAATCATTAATCTCACTTTGTACTTGTAACGGAAGAAGTGCCAAACAGTATACAGGCGCTGCGAAAGCGCCAGAGAACAAAGTTCCCACTTAATCCCCACCATTAATTAATATATCAGCAGAGTCTACGCGAAAGTAATTATATAAGCGCTATCACTGATCGTTAGCAAACAGTGACTCGAACTCCACATGAAACCGCAGATCTCAATCTAACGCAACTTGTTGACTCGCGACAAACTTCGAAGAGTATCTCCCACGAGTTCTACCCTCGAGAGCAACAACCGTCAAGAATGAATCGCATAGACGCTCTCCTCTGTCTTACGTTACAAACAACAATGATAGCCGCCCGACTCGGTAACTGAAACCTATGATTCAGTGTATCTTCTAACTAACTATCGCCGTATCACGCGTTAGTCTCATTGTTAGCTTCGCATTAGCCAAGCTTGGTCTTTACACCCTTTTTCTCCACTATCACAAATCATGCAATACATTACATTATGCTTTCAAATGATTACCAATGTATTTAGACTATAATTAAAATTGAGGGAATCAATTAACGACCACTATCTCAAATTTTAGATTTATTATTTTTAATTTAATTTTTAAATTAATCATTTAAATTTAAATTTAAATTCAGAGAAACAATTAAGAATTCATCAGGAAACAGCTTCCAAGATCAGGGTTAAAGTAAACCTCGAACGAACAGACTCTAAATCGAGGGATACAGGCGTCTATGATCCCTGCGGGTACTGTGGCTCGGACGATCAAGAACACTGGCATGTCCAAAAGCGTGTACTGGCGAGCACGTGTCACGTACCTTGTCAGCGTCTACTGCTTCCAATCGTTATCCCAAATATATCTGTTCTGATCAACGATGGGCCTCGGTGCGTTGACGGACCCCTTCATAAGTGTCCCTCGCGACTTCACCGGGCGTCACTATGCGGGTCACTATGACAGTGCACGGGTCTCTCCCAACGGTCTTGCACGGGACCACGCTGTCTATCAGAAGGACTCGCCTGTGGCTTCCACTTGGATCGTGGAAGGACGAACGGGAAGTACTTGCGCTTCGGCTGACAACTTAGGGGATGACGAGAGGTATGATCGACGCGCGGATCGAAAGGGATAAGTCACGTTGATGATGATGCTCTGGAGATGAAGCGTCACACACGCGTCCGGCAGAATAGGTCCCGGTACGGGCGTCCTCGCGCGAATTACTGAAGCCACCTGTCGAAAGAGCCTGTCTTTTATACGCTCGAGGTGACATCAACGAGATAAGGCCGGCTCCCGGAGTTCACATGCGGCTGGGTTTCCTCGTAGCCGGTCGTAGTACCCGTCGCCACCTCCCAAACTTCCCCACGTGACACTGAACCCTAAGTCCGACCGACGCCGAAGTTAATATAAATTATTCATTGGTACCCAGTCACCGTTACGCGCGTCCTCCTATCAGATCGTACTACCGAGATCGGTTCACGATCAATTCCAATGCGAGATCGACCTTCACCAGTTGCTATCACAGATTTTTACGAGAATTTCCGAAGGTTTGTTGTGGATTATTGCGGGTTACTAGAGCTCGTTGAGCTTTGATCGAGTGTTCTAATCGTAAGACACAGACTGGTTCACGATTGGCTTCAAAGCGGGACTAGTATCCTCAGATTACTATTGGAAATTTTGCTGAGGAAGTTTTGCGGAGGTTTGTCGTGGTTTTATACCATGCAGTCTACTAATTATGAATTTTCATCGTTTCCGAAGATCATAAGATGTGAATCGGTATGCGATCGATTTGGAAGCGAGATCAGAGTCCTCAGATAACAGTCGAGAGTTTGTCAAGGGGGTAGACTCGTTTTTCCAAGATTGCAAGGGTGCGGAAATGCGCGTTCTCATTTCTCGATAATACAAAGATGGGGTTTTTCAGTAGTCAAGAACGCTAGATAAGAGTCAGATTTAAGTCGCGATCGCCTTCAAAAGTCTTATGTTTTCGTTTACAAAGCATAGTTTGCATTATTTGCTCATAAACGTAAAAATAGGACTTTCGAGGGCGATCACGAAATAGGTTGATCTTTTATCTAGCGCTTTTGACTACTGCAAAATCCCGTCTTTGCATTATCGAGGAATGAGAAGGCCCATTCTACACCCTTACAATCTTAGAAACGACTCTACCCCCTTAAGAGTTATATTGATGCTCTCGGCGCACTGGTTCGATCAATTTTTACATAGAAGCAATTCTGCAATTTATCAACTTCAAATTTCAACTTTTCCATCTACGTTGAGATCATCTTCAAGAAAATTAATAATTGCGTCTCTAAATTATTAAACAAAATTATATTATATTGACTATTGACACCAGTTGATTAAACATTGAATATCTAATTATGAATTAAGTTACTCACTCATTCATATTTATAGAATCAATAGTTAATTTTACAATATAATTTTATTTAATAATTTACAGATGCAGTTATTAATTTTCTTGAAGATGATCTGAACATAGATCGAAACGTCGAAATTTAATAAAGTGCAGAATTGCTTCTAAGTAAAAACTGAGCATCAATACATCTTTTATAAACAAATATACGATCGATAGAAAGGAACATTTACCCCCTTAAGGTTTAGAACTATATTTATCCCACGTCTGAGCAATTGGTGCTCCAAGAGTTGATGAAGTAGCATCGGCCACCCCCACATCACACCCCGATGCCTGTCCGAACCTGCCACGACAGGTCCGAACAGGACTTCCACTGGCCGACCGAATGGAGGTAGCCGATTCGCTACTCACGTCTCGACTCTCAGTTGGCCAGAATGCTGTCTGGACCTGTCTCGCGCTGGGCGGCCGAGTGGGGATAGCCGATTCTACACTGTCGACACCCGGAACACCTATTGTCCTGACGTGGGGTACATCTACTGTAAGGAGCGGCAGTCCTATTATAGTCTCTCTTCCTCGAATGATCTTCATAAGTTCAAAATGATACATCGATGTGACTATTGGTGCTTAAAGTAATGATGTAGAACAAACATCGTGTCCGTGAAAAAAATGTATACACAAATGGTCATATCATCCTCGAGTATTACACCGGTCAAAACAGTTAACACAGCTCCAACTCGAGTGCTACCTTATCTGTTAACGCGATACTGGATAATTCATGGGGAGTAACATCTAAAATTAGACTGGATGCTCGCCGATCATATTGCGCAATCAACGATCGTCTCTGGTAGCACCGAAATCAGCCACAAGATCCGTTATCATTCACACGATACTCCATCGGAGTGGTCGAGCTCCCTTTAAAACTCATTCGAACACATTTGAACTTCGTATAATTGGGAGGATCAACAGAATCATTCCACGTAAGAATCGTTTTCATATCTTCTACTGTCAAAGCAGAACTTCTCAAAGTTTATCGATCCGACGCATCCTTGAAATTCTCAAGAAGCGCGAACGATGGGGAAGAATGTATTTCGAATTCCTGTTCGTAACTACAAAGATCCTTTATTGGTTATCGAAACGCAAAAAGAGGAGATAAGACTGGTTTGTAAGTATGTTGACATCGCAGCGAGTCAAATATAAAGTGATTTGAATATTTCTGGAGAAACTGGTTTCCGGAATGTGTGCATCTAATTACCGGCCGAGACCACGTGGCATAGTAAACACAAACTGTCAGCATGTTTTGGGAATTGCGCCGGAACAGTTTTCCGTAGGAAAGTTTGAGCACATTGTCGACCCTTGCAGAGGACTGTGCTCGCGAATATTGATCATCGGCCACGTGCAGGAAAAACATCTAGTTCCGTGAATTTCTATGGCAATCTGTGTCTCTTTGATTAATAGGCTGCGCGGACTCGTGCCACGATCGCGACGTCGTAAGATGTACGGAACAACAGGAAAAAAATGCAATTGTTGTAACGAGGAATTCCCGTTTTCCCGCTTCACCTTCGTGGAACGATGCTGCACGGCGGATCAGCTTGCAAATACGGTTTATCGACGAGCCCCGATTGATAAGGTCGCGGAAACGTCGATGCACAAGCGAAACCTCCGTTCTGTCGACGACAGACATTCGGAGCACCCGGCGAACCTGCGTCATTGCGACGAACTCGGCCACTAACGTTTAACGAGGGTACCGGGTCGGGGAAAAATTCGAGGTTGGAAAGTGACGCGCCACCTTAAAGGAGACCGCTGCATCCGATACCGCAGCGAGCTGCATCGCCGGTCCCCACTTAACAAACGCTCTTTGTTCCCCTTTAATCCGCTCCGTTCCTCTCTGCCCACAATTTCTGCAGCATTGACTTTTATCCCGGTTCACGTTGACAATGCACCAGGCAGAGTGGTTTCGTAGTTTCCATATTGCGATTGGTACAGTTGCTTGGATGGGAAAACTTGTCGCTTTACGTGTACCGCATAATGATAGAGAACGCGGTGAAACGTAAGACAGTCGAATGATTATTAGACACGTGTGCGTCAAGGCAAAATGGCAAAATCATTTGAAGAATTTAAGAAATTGCATTGTTTTCAACTCCGTAAAGTGATTAAGAAAAGAAATAAATATTTACATATGTTCTCTAACTTGTAATTAATACAGACAATTTTTATTTTGCATAAAAACTTAATTTCGGTAATACCAATGTTCGTGCTATAATGTTCCCAATAATTGAAATTTGGCAAGTACGTAGACTTTATGATTTATTGAACGTGCGTGTGTAGGTTATGTGAATGATTTATAATCAGCATATAGATTGTCCGTCGTTCCTAGTCGGTTACAACACATCTACAGATCCAATTAGATCGTATAAAATGTGTCTTCTGTTTGCCAATAATATAAAGAAAACAAATGATCAGAAGTAAGTAAAACGTAGAAGACGCACAAAAAGCACATTTATATAATAGGTGGCAAATAGGTCCAGATATCTGCATCGAAAACTGCATTGAGAAACCATATCCTGCATCGGGAACTGCATCGAGAAATTGCGAGTGGATTAAAGAGGAAGATCCAAGCGATTCCAAGAAAGGGAGGGGATGCGAATATCAACCCTTATGTCAACGACCTTGCCACTAGCACTCGCATTCTTAAATTCGCTTCACACCCCCACCGAAAATTTTCCGAGCTCGCTTTTAACTTGCATCACACGAAACCGTCATGAAAACGAAACCACAATAAAAACTACGAATTCATGGAGCACAATCGAAAAAAAGTAGTCATCGACATAATGCTGAAACAGAGTATCAATGATCAATCTTGTCATGACACGTGTTCCAGCTATCCATCTCCGATCTGATCTCTAAGAAGCCGGGCTGTATAAAGCCACGTAAAAACCCAAGTCCGACGATTAGGATCATCGACGACGACACGGCAGGCCTCCCGAAGAGCCTCGAGCAGCGATCATCAGTCTCGCGATGCTGAAAAAACGAGCACGCCTTACGTAACCGCATAGTCGATAGCTGAGACGCGGCGGTGGATCGATGGATCGATCAATCGAGGCGACGCAGCTCGATCACGATCGAACGTCGAGAAGAGATGAGTTCGATCTCTCGGAGGCGCCACCATGAAACCATCCGATCCTGAGGAGAACGCAACTGCGCGGCTGTTGCTGTTGCGGGGCGACGTGGCATTGACCTTGAGATTTCCTAGCACCAAGGTCCGGGACACACGGAACAACAACGGACGCTGTGACCTTGAGGAGACCCAGCCAGGAGCGCAGGAACCCCGTGGGAACCCGGCGGGGAACGGTCCCCGGTTTCGAGCGGGAGCCGACGCCCCGGATTAGCGAGAGACTCACGGATTAGCGTTCGCAGGCGAGCGCCGGTTTTACTCTCGGCCGAGTTTTCGTGGACCGCGATGCTTAGTAGCTTTCGAACGACTGACGCAACGGTGCCTCGGCGTCCAGACGCTTACGCAACGACGCCGTGTCCCCTCTTTTTCATCCCCTCGGTTACAAGCGGACGCGACTCGTCGAAAAGGGACGACGTCGACGACAACGACGCTGATACCGACGCGACACCATGTCGAGCAGCGTGCAGCAGACGATGCCGAAGATCGGAAGCGAGCCAGCGGGAACCGGCGCGAACCGGATATCGTCGAAATTCTGGGAACGAGGCTGATGCTGCTGTCGCCGATGATGCTGGTGCTGTTGTTGTCACGATCCGCCTGGCGCGTCGCGGCGTCGCGACGCCCCTGGCATCGAACGGTGACGTCCGCGACGCCTCGATGCTCGAACCACGATGACGCGATCCGAGACACTCTGACGCTGCCATCCGACCAAACACGTCAGCCTATTTTCACGATCGACGTCCCCGTTTCCGCTTGCTAACTACTTTTCTTTTCGGTGACACTGTTGAATACGGACCCAAGCCGTAGGGGAAGGTCACGAGTTTTGACCTAACTTGCAACTCGTGGTCAATTCAGATCGCATTTGTTGTCAATCGGAACACCGTGAATGCGAATCAAGTGCGAAACAAAGTTTATAGTTTATCGATAGGGGAGGGTTGTTTAATTTGAACCAGGACAAGGATTCGACTCGATATCCAACTCATAATCAATGGAGACCACAGATGAATCTGTAAGATTATTTCTATAGGGTACTTAGCGCAAATAAGATGCTAAGCGATAATTACTTCATAGGAGAGCATTGAATTTGCAACTGACGGACACTCTAAACCGCTGATAACAAGGTAAACTGTCACTTTCTAAGGTACTTAGCGAAATTGCATTCGCATAAAAAATAGTGAATTGACTCTCGAAGTAGAAGCTAAAAATACATTTTACAATAGAATGAGGAGAAATTAAATCCCATAAATATGATCCTTAAAAAATCAAAGATCTCGTAGGTACATGAGCACTGCGAAAAAGACACGTGTAAAGAGAACTCGACCACAAAAATAGCAGACCATGACGCGAGCATCATAAACCGAGCCCAGCTTATGTTCACCGTTCCCCATTTGTCTGGGGGAGTATAATTGATTGATAGCTACACTCAGATATAGAATAATCGTGATCGAGACGGCAGACCGGTTGCGATGAATCGATTGCGACACGGGCAAAACAAAAGTCGGGAAAAAAATTCCGGAGACTGACGTCCACAACCGGCACGTCGAGCCGTGCACGCCGTAAATACGAAAGCGCAGGCTTGGCACGAGATAAATGTGGGTTGCTGGAGCGCAACGCGCGCAAACAGACTGCGGCCTGCTCGCTGATGAATGGATATAATCCGGCCGATTTGTCAGACACCGGTTTCCGGCTGGATTAAATCGACCCTCTATCGGGGAGGGCGGCTCTCTCCTTCGAAATCCGAGATACCGCAAACTTCCAGGCCAGCTCTTAATATTCATCCGCCGCACAGTGGGACGAGACCACTTAATGACGATCAAAAATCTCTATACCAGGTATTTCACCTAACTTGACCACCTTATATATATCGTTTATTTTCTATGATAGAAAAAATATCAGCCGGAGAAAATATTCTGTTCGAAGGCGTCAGTACGATGATGGGCCTAATTTTTTCTCAAGATTATTTTTTTCAAGGTCATTGTATTTTTTTTAATGAGACTACATATTTTCATTTCAACAGTCTTATAGCTTCTAAAAAAGAAAACGAATCCAACGAGGTGCAATATGTTGACCTTCACGTGACCTTTAGCGAGGAAATTATGAAATGTTCGTCAGTAAAATTCTTTCGTGATGCAGCACTCGATTCTTTTCTTTTTTTAGGGGACAAGAAACATTCTTCTGTATGGTACCAATTAACCAGGAGAGATCTTTTCGTTGCACCAGGTATAAATACTCCGGTCCTCGTCTTCCACATTCATTGTGGATGGATCATCCAGCTTGTGCATCCAAAGTGAAGAAGTGTAAATCTGCCTTTACGGTCCCGGACCATCCGCAATAAGCCGGGTATGAAATATTTTCCAGGGAGACGCCCGGTGAAGGATTGCCTCGCTGGCGCACGGTGTCACGGTTCGTTTGCTGACTCGCAAGGCTAGCTTCACCTCCCGGTTAGTCTACGAAATTTGACAATTGGGGACGTGGAGTAGCTTCATACCTTAGGACAAGAGCCTGGCACAGCTGGATTGATTTTTGAAACAGAATTTTTGCTGGGTGTGCTTGGAACAATTCGTAGCTTCTCCGCTGACATTTAAAATAAAATCACTCGAACAAGAGGAACAATCGCCTGTGCTAGTAAATTGTACGAGAGGGAATGTACAGGTATAGGCACTTAATAATTCACAAATTTTACGACAGTTTATGAAACTGGAAAGAGTTTTGTTTTATCATAACAGTGGTTTGATGATTTCAAACGCACCAGTTATAGCGATAAAAATTTTGTTTCAAACAACCTCGAACTAGTTGCGACAAATTCCTCTTTCTGGTGAATCTGAGCTTATCGAGCACCATTTTCTGTTGAGATTTCATTCTACTTGACCAAGAGCAATATCCTTTTTTATCTTTGCGCCGCAGCACTCAGGTTCGTTATGGGCCATTGTTTGGGTGCACCAGTGGCCAAAAATCGATGAGGAACAGCGCCGGATAACTATCCTTGCAGCAGAATACTCTCGTTTCAACGCATGAACGATATCAGTGAAGAAAGTTAAATCAAATTTGTACATGTTGTCTATAGTCATTTATTTTAACCTGTGACGGCTTTAGTTGCTTCTGCAAAATAGCTTGGTGGCTTTCAAAGAATCTTTAATCGAACAAGTTCAAGACAAATAAAATACTTCCTAGACCATCTGATATATGACCTAGATTCTTGTATTTTCCTCTTTAGGACACGCTGCAAACTTCAAAGACAAATCCTATACGTAGATCCTGTACTCAAGACTAACCCAAATTGATAGCCCACGACGAACTTGCTAAATAAAATGCACCACCCAGATTCTTCTATTTAAAAAAAATAGAAGTTTATGGTCTATTGTATATATGGTATATATCTAAACGTGAAATTTCGAGCTCTTTCAGAATCCGTAGTCAAAAATACGGATTCCCATTTCAAAAATACGTACTGACCTCCAAATAACCTTGAAAATGGATCCAAAGGTCAAATACAAGTTTGGACTTTTATTTCAAACATTCCTTTTCACCGAATATGCTTATCTGGATGGTTTTGGACACCCGGTATATCCTTATCGTTGTAGGGCTAAGGCCTAATACAAAGAGACAGACGCAATAGAACCACAAGATGATTCCTGCCATTTTTCTATGTTTCGCGAGATATTCCGGGGAAGGAAGACCTTGTTTACAACTCCCTCGCGGGACAGGGCTTAACCCGAGGTTCACGAAGACCCGGTCTCAGGGAGTATCAACAAACAAAATTACGGTCATTGCATCAAGAATGACTTTTAGACCATCTCCCACGCGGTAGGAGCCAGGGCAGACTGGTTTATTCGCTTGGAACAATCTGCGATAAACGGTGTATCGGTATATCGGCCCCGAGTTTTCTTTCGTGGGAAACGACGCCTGCGTCGCCATGGGCGTCGCTCGCAAATACAGTAGTGCTCACTTGAATTTGCCAAATCTGTCACAATAAAATTTACACAAACCATCCTCGCTATTCCCCCACCTCATAATGCCTAAAGCTCAGCGGAGGGGTGACCCTTCACTCAGACGACCAAAAGTTCTCAACTTTTCTGGATGTGATATTATACAATCTGACAAAAAATGATAAAACCTTAAATTCTAGTGGGCGACATCCAAGTTTCAGTGTGCGGGGTTCGCCCGTTTAAAAGTTACACACGAGTAAAGTTGCAGGACTTGGAGCGCGTTTCAGAGGATAGAACGTTGCCATATTGGTTTCCAGACATAGGGTATGATGTAATGAGCGGATTCGCTTGATCTGGGTTAGGTCTTGGATTCCTCGCACTGGAATTTAAAGTTTTGTCATTTGTTCGTCGAAGTGTATAATATTACATTCAGAGAAGTTGAAAATTTTTGGTCCCGTTTGGTGAACGTTTAACCCAGCAGGGACTTGTCTCAGTAGACAAGAGTGTAAAGCTACTAATGGATAGGTGACAGACATACTTGAAAGAGGTGCCGCGAGCATAAAAGCAAATTATGCGACAAAATTGACTTCCGGATCGCAGACTTTGAAAATTTAATTGAGCACTATGCTATAGTGTATATCGATCGGTACCGTGGTCGGCGCGTCGCGATTTCGGCCACTGCAGAATGCAGATGCACAACGGCCGCAACGAAAGCTCGACCTCAGCCTCGCGGCGGACACACTGACCCATTTCCGATGCCAGAGGAATTTTCCAAGAACGCTCCAAACCCGATGCCTTCACGGAAAAGCCGTTTCGACGCGATGTTTCGCGGTCCTCGCGAAGTTGTATGCCTGTTTCATGTCCGCGCGAATGGCGGTATGCGCCAGCTGCGGATACTTCGCGAACCAGCGAAAATTTCGCACGCTCCCGATTACTGCGACTTTTCACGCGAACAAAAGAATACAATTTGAGAAACATCTTCAATTATTATTATTTATTATAGACGGGCAGAAGTCCTTTTTACACAAGTTTTTGCAAAGACAAGAAAAGAAGAGAAGGATACAAGACTACTTATCCGATAAGAAAGAAGAAGGGACATGCGCACAAAGACAAGGAAAAAAACAAAATAATACTGGTACAATCGATAGATATTATCATATAATCCTGCGTAGTTGCATTTGAAAACTTTACAAAGATTCAATGAAAAAAGCAATACTGTTATAAATAATGCGATTCATTGGATTAATTAATCCATAAGCAAATTTCCTTTTAAGTATTTGGAAACCCGCTCTTGTTCTCAGTTCACGGTCCGGTACATAAAAATTGATTTACGCAAGTAGAGAAGAACAATCAATATGATTATTAATTAAATTAAAAATGGAGCTCTGAATTATGAAGAATTTTGAAAAAGTGAAAATATGTCACTGAAGATCTGAAGCATGTAAGTATTTACATATTCGTAATGCTACTGAAATTCAGTAAGAAGATCTAAAAAGGAGACCGTACAGCAAAGAGATGTAATTCCTGGTAAAGGGATGATTCCGCAAAGAGACGATTCGGTAAGACTCGATTTCGACTCGCCAAGGAGATTTGATTCCGTAAAGGAAACTTCTTCGAGAAAGCAAACAAAAATGGTACAATTTGAAGAACAAATACGCATCAAGACGGATCAGGAACAATCGCATCGTCTCCAGCTGGTAGCACATCGATCACAATGTTGTAAAGACATTACTCTGCCACAAGTGCAGATAACATCGACCAACAAAGCTACGGACGCTGGCCAACACGGATAATCAACACGCGAACAAGACCCCGGTCCAACAGCAATTAAACACCGGTGAGTAAACAAGCCGGATGAGTGCACAACGAGAGTAATCTGTCAATGATTTGGGACTAGGAAGATTTTGTCGTAACGATCGCCCGCATTAGAACCGTTCAGGTTGCCTTGGTTCAAGAATCACAATGAGACAGACGCCGGCTGAAACCACATCTGATACAGCATAAATTTCCGTGTACAACGGTTCGCGTAAATAGCAGCGTGCTCGTACGAACAGCGGTATGCCAAGTTTCTCAAGAGAAATTCGTAAGAGAATTTAAGTCTTGCCGGAAAAGAAAAATCACAAAGTCATCGAACGAAATCGAATTTCATCGAAAAATTCTAATTATAAGACGGGGTATTCTAGTCATTAGGGCGAGCGAGCAATGGGGATAAAGCAGCGCCTTTGAACAGCGGTCCTTGGCAATGATCCCAAAACCAATAAGTCTGTGTGCTCATCAATGGCGCGCTCAGAGAACTATAGTGCCGAATTTCGATGGGAAAATCGACCGGTTCTGCACAAGCGAAACATTATTGTTCGTTCGTAGATGTAAACAGTTCGATTCAAATTTGATTTTAACATTTGGTTTACGTCACTAATATGGTATGTAGCAGAAATATTTTGAGTGAGTTTTCAATTTCTTTGCGAGTTGACGCGTGAAGGTCATGCGAAGGTCAACCTTGTTTTTCTTACATGGAATCACGTATTTTTTAATGTATGGTTGCTTCCAAGGTTATCCTCTCGGTGTTGCTGATAGAATGTTCTCAGTTACGGTAGAGAACTTTTGGAAAATTACGGAGAGAATATTGTGGCGACGTGAACAGAATCTGAAAATCAGGTGGGGCACTCTGTAGAGCTTTTGTAGAGGGTTTTCCGCGGCATTCGATATTTGCCGGGCCATTCGGCGAGCGCTTCTTCGATTGCAAGCTTTCGCGAACGTCGGCCCGGGGAATCGCGAAATTCCTGCCGCGCCGGAAGGAGAAATCGCGGGGCCCGGGAGGAGAGGAGGTGCACGAGATCGCTCTCAGAGACTAGTTGATTATTACGGTAATGCCGGGGAGTGGGGGAGCGGGATCGCGAAATGGAAAACTGGGAAGCACCCGAGGGAATGTCGAGGACTACGGACGCGAGAAAGGCCAGTCACCTCAGGAGCAGGAGGAGTCGGCCGCGCGACACGGACGCCTGTAATAGTTCAGCGGAATTTAATCGAGAGACGGCAATTGTTTCCTATTAACAGTTATGAAAGCGCTTCGGCGCGATACGATGCGATGCCGACGAGGTTCGCCGAGAACCTCTTTGAACCGTCGCCGACCGCCGAAGCCGTACGTATCCCCCTCAGACAGTCGTTTTAATTGGAATCCATTCGGGAAGATTGCGGGCCGAGCCACGGACTCCGAATCACCCTAAAATTGGTCGCGGAGCACGGGCAACCAAAATACTGCTCTTGTGCGCGCTTCCATTCTGGAACAGGCACCTGGAATCCCCGACAATATGACCGCCACGAAATGGAAAAGCACGATTCTCCGTGGAAAAATTCCATCCCCATTGCGAATTCAAAAGTCTCCAAAAACTTCCGAGAAATTTTCTTGCAAATGAGGCCGTCATTGATTGCAAGATTGAAGCCACCTCTTTATAATGACTCTTTAAAATTTCATGTACAATTTTTTTCACTCTTTTACAGCCCTTTTAAAGCCATTGTGATGTAACGTGTAGCACTGTGAAGTTGGCGCCACACCTCTCATTCGACGCTGGCTAAAACGGCTAAAAAAATCTTGTATCAATTTTTAAGATGTCTTTGTAAAAAAAACTCCAATCTTTAAATCCATGGTTTCGATAAAAAAAACGTGTCTTCAGATTCTCGCCCGTTACACCGTGAAAAAGAATTTTAGAATAAAGTGGTTGATGGATTGTGCAAACTAAAGGCTACTAGCTTGGAAAAGAGATCAAATTTATTGTTGTCCGATCATTTTTTATGAAATTGTCACAGTTGAAATGTACCACATCCAATTTTTCGAGAACCGGGTATTTAGTGTAGATGGATATTTTGAAATGGTATCAATCTCAATCTCTGAACGTGCCAATCATTGTATTTATTTGGACGAGTCATCGATGGTATTTATATTGATGTGTCAACCATTGTGTTTATTTTGATGTGTCAATCTTCGCAGCGCGTTTCATTTACTTCTCCTTCGAGAGAAAAAGAGATGAAAATTAGATATACTCGGAAAAATTGTTTCAAGGAATCAAATACTCTAGGAAATAATAACAATGATATGAGACTGAAGAGCAATACTACACTGACACGTACATATTTCTTTCGCGTCTGAGAATGGCGGAAACTGCCGCAGAACAATGCAGAATATTTCTCATCTTCCTCAGGCACAAATTAAGTTATAAACTCCGTGGGAAACAGTGAATTGAACCAGGATTTTTCCTAACTCGAGCCCAAGCCCACGAACCTCAACTTCCAAGAATGAAACGAAGAAACGGCGGAAGTCATTAGATACATTGCAAGCTATTCACACGACCGTTCGGCAGTATCTCGGCCCGAGTCGATAAGAGCAGTTCGATTGCGAGCAAAAGAAACGAAGGCATTAGCGCGGCGCAACGATTGTGTATATTCGAACATTCATCGTCGCGAAGGTTGTTGTTGTTTCGACGCGTCATCGTTATCAGAGGCGCGAACTACAACCTCGAGTTCTACGGACCGCGAGAAATTTCCATGCACGCGCGATCGTGACAGAACGCGATTCCACTAGGTGCAATTAGACGGCTAGCATTTCCAGAGGATCCGAGAAGGCCCCGAAGGAACTTCGCCAGGAAATTCTTGCTGAAGTTATTTAGACATTTTCCAGTACTTCGAGAGGAAAATATTAAAAGAATCCTTCGGGAAAGAAGCCATGAGAGAATTGTCTTTAGTGTTGTTTTATTGACCGTTGCACAGCTTCTAGTTGCTAAATAGCACATTGATAAAACAAACAAGCAAACATGTCTATTCTTTTTCTAGACGAGAAGACTCATTCAATATTGGTGGTAATGCTGGAAAATCGTTAAGAGGAAGTCGTATCTTATTTTTTTAAGTTCGTAGACCGAGCGGAACGTAGAAAAAGACTAAAATACTAAAACACTAAAATAAAGCATATATTTCCTTTTTTAATGGGCGATTTTTGTTTCTCTCTATGCGAATTTGATATCTTGATTAGTATCCGGTTAAAATCGATTCCAAAGGGACAATGGTAGAGAAGAAGAACAGAGGAAAAGAAAAATAAGGCATTACGTCGAGAACAAAGGGAACCTCCGAAGGGAGATCTTGTGGTGGGAAACAAGGAAAACCGCTTAATAACATCAAGATGCAACGTCTGTACCAGAACAGATCCCATTCCAGCGCCATCTTGATCTACATTGTGTTTCTGAATAACGTGCAATGCTTTCCACGAACCTCATTTACCAAGGACAACTTTTCTTTGTACACCGATCGATAGATCGGCAGAAAAGATTAACGTACCGACTATGAAACAAAGCAATTTGTGGAAGCCTTACAACAATAGGAACCGAGAAATAATTTGTCGTAACTATTATTAAATTAAGTAATGAAATATTAATTCTACAATCTCCTTCTAATTTAATCAAATATTAGTTCATCTTATCGATTGTTCTATCAAGTTCGAAATAGATTAATAAGTATGTGATTCTTTTAAACGTATGTTCGCATTGCCAGTTGAAATATTAATTATCCAGTGCATCGCCACATGGGAGAGGCAATCTAGTGCGCGATTGCAGTCCGCTATGTACTGCTGACAATCGCGAGCTGAAGAACACCTAATTTCGCATTTAAAGGAGCAGAGTGAAAAGCAGGATTTTATTTAAGCGAGGAGGCAGACTGTTGAAGTGGGATGAAGAAGAAGAAGCGGAAGAGGAGGAAGGATATCGCAGTAATTACGATTTTAATATCTCGCCCGTTTGTACCGGTTGAACATCGAGCGATAAAGATCACACGCCTCCTCGAACGATTCTTCCACGGCGAAGAGAAGATTTACTGTCCACTCGACCCTCCTTTCTTCTTTCACCCGTCTTTCTCTGTCGGGTCGTTGGGTGAAGCTAGTTTCACCCGTTGGTGCGGCACGAGAGCGACCCGCCTCTCTTTCCCCCTCTCTCTCACTCTCTCCCCGGCCAATTTGTAATCACTTAACAAGATTGCGTGAACGGTGCGTGCCCGCGATTAACGGAACGTCTGTAATTTATAGGGCGTCGATGAACCATAAATAAACGCGATTCACCGTGGGACACTTCCGTTATTTATGGAGATATTAATTAGCCGGCGCGGCGCACGATCACTCGCTTCATTGATTACCTATCACAGCACCGACGAAGCCGGTGATTCTTTTCTTTGATCCACGGCAGGGATAACTTTTTTTGTAAATAGTCAGATCGTAAAATTTTTATGCCTGGTGGGCCATAGATCAATAAAAAACCAGGTGTTCCAAATATTTTTTAATGGGAAGTGATATGTTTACACAAGTTTTTTGTTTCACATAATTTGATTTATATTTCACGGTATTTTTAAAGGTATCGTCCACGCATGCTCACGGGAGTGATCAGTATCATCGTTAAAAAATGAAAAAGACAACCACGAGTTGTTAGATGTTCTGGAATTCGTGTGAGTGGTTACTTCTTTCGTTGCACAACCTCGATCTTTGCACGCACTATCGGCTCCGATTGGTGCAACAAGCACGGCACTACTGTACTTTCATGTGAAATTGGAGATTACGGTTCTCACCTGACGTTTCAGGTGTGCGATACGCTAGAGTCTGAACAATGACAGACTTGTTTCATGTTTCGCGGCATGAAATTCTGCTGGGCAATGTTTGTCAAACTGAAAATTACGAGAAGCATTCACACACAAAGTGGCTTTCTCCCTCGCACGCTGCATGAATTATACAGAGACCGTCGTAGTCTCTCCACTTGAATTAAAAAGATAAACGAAACGAAGCTATTATACGTTTTGAACAGTTTTGCGACAGGTCAAGTTAATTTGCTGGTTCACGAGACCGTGGGATCCGTTTCCTAGGATTCGACGATTCCCCATAAATTACAAAACAGCAACATTATCGCGTCATTGATCATCGGCCGGTAGACACAAAGGCATAATCCGTCGCGTTGGTAAACAGGTCGCGTAAGTTCGAAACGCGGGCAGCAATCGGTGGACCGATCAGCATTGGCCTAATCGGCGGCTGGTTTACAAAGGACCGGTCCCCGTATACACCCCGATCAATCCTTCGTTAGACTTCCGTCGGTGATTTACACTCGAGCTTCTCTCTGATCTCCGTTCTGTCGGGTCTTTCCGGCCAAATCCGGTCACCGTCCAGAAACAGGACTCACGAAATTGATTTGTCTCCGTGAACTTTGCTGTTTGACCACGTTGACCGCCATGATGCCACTGACAATAAGCAACGCGACCACCAAAATCGAATTGGTCGTGCAATCTTCGACTTCGTCACTTTTTCGAGTGTTTGAACACAGTATCTATGTCAGTGTTAATACAATAAATCTTTCATCGATATTTTAGAATCGAATTAACGAATTAATTTTTTTTAAATATGAAGAAGGTATACAATGTTTAAAATAATAAATGTTATGAGTTATAAATAGTCTGAGGATCTTTATGCATTTATAGCAAAATTGAATAGATGAGATTCACAATTGTTGAAAAATTAAAAAAATTGAAGATGTCAATATACGATTTCTTCTTTATTAAAATCGTTAAGGAAAGAAATAATATTCAATTTTTATTTTGCATAAAGATCCCCAGTCTGTTGAAAATAGACTGCGAATTTTATGCATTTATGGTAAAAATTAATAAGTCAAATACAAAGCTGAACACAAATTAGACGAATCTAAAGATATTTTGATATTATTTCCGACTTTTTAAGATTATTTAAAGAGAATATACGTAGTATTCTACATAAAGATAAAGATCTGCAGTCTATAAATTAAATGAGAACCTAAAAATCTACAACACTAGCTCTGGGTACGATAGCGAAGAAATCAAGGAATTTACATTATTTATAATAATTGTGTTTTTTTCTATGCCGCGAGCGGCATTTAGTCGAAAAGACTGTCCTGAAAGTCTCGCATTTTTCCGTGGACAGAAAAGTTTCGTGGAAGTGAAACCACTGGCGGACGGTTATTGTTTTTAAAAGCCGCGGCCTCGTTACGTCGGTTCCAGTGTTTCAGAATTTGAATCTGAGACTCGAATGGCCCGCGGCACAGGCTTCCTACTTACGCGGCTTAATGGCGAGTGTCGACCAAGTATTAAAAGTTCCCGGGGCAAAGTGGATTACGAGCCCAGGCCCGCCAACAAACCGAATCGAAACGAGAAACTGTACTTTTCAATTATCAGGCTCGAGGAATTTCCGCGACGGCGCCGTTGTTAACACGGCCGCGTTTCCCTGTGTGAAATATAAGTGACGCGACTGCATCGTTCGGAGAAATTTCATTTTGAGGACGTTTACGACACAGGCGACTGAACTCCGTTATTTTTTAGAAAGTTTCACTAGTGGTAATTTTTCGACGGTCTCTTGATTAGTTTTAGAGTCAGTTATAGGGGAGAGTTGCCAAATGAGTACTGGTTACCTAAATCGTAGCGTGTCATTTTTTTTCATAACCACTTAATATTTGCGACTTCTAGTGGTAAAAATATAAATCGTTTTTAATCGACAGTGTAAATCGAATCGGAAACTTTCTTCCAGCAGTTCTATTAATCGGAAACTCTTTTCCGTATAACATTGTGTTTATTTACTCGTTTATTTGTTATCATAAATGAATACATGTGTTATTTTGTTGTGTTTCATTCTTCAATAAGCTCCTTTTCATTTCCCATCAATTTTAACTCCATCAAGTAATAATTTATGCTTCTATATTGTGAATATTTTCTCGAAAATCGGTATCAATGGCTCCGATCGGAAACATTGTGTCACGCGGTATATAGGACACAACTTATGTTATCTTGATCGAATTCGCGCGAATCTGTAGAATTTTTTTTTTTTATTAGAAAATCTCATATGAGATTTATTTCAACATAATTACAAAAAAAAACGAAATACACCACATACAAAACAGAATATAAAATCTATAGAATTGAGAGAGAAAAGTTACTTATAGTCTGCCGACTCTGGTTGTAACTACCGATGGAAAGTACTCGGAATCAACTATTCTCTATTTTTCTATACGAAAAAAAGGAATTGTTTCAGAAGAACGGCACATAGTTTTTCAAGTACCTAATATTTCGTTAATTAGTCGCAGACGCCGCGACTTTACCAACGGACTCTCCGTGATAACGGCGACAAAGCGCGGCAGCGAAAAGTGCGAAGTCGGCGCACACGCGGAAATTATTCTCTTCCCGCGCGGAAACGCAGATTGCGAGCCAACTTCTGAAATTCAGAGTAACGCCGCTTTGTGATCGTAATTAGCTCGTGCAAAAGGAAATTTAACTCTCGGGGCCGCGTCGCGTTGGCGATCGTCTCAAATGTAATTCCGTAATTTCCACCGCCGCGTATTTTGGCTAAATTACTCGCGTGAATTTAATTCGCTGTGTTTACAACGCCCGCGCGTCGAATTCACGTGGGAAAAAATATTTAATGATCCCGCACGCATTTTGTGGGAACGAAGCGGTTATTTTCGAAGGGTGTACGAAGGTTAAATAAATTTTTCATAGCCAAATAAAAATAGTCGCGTTATTGAATATTGAAGTCGTTTCATGTGTATTGTTTTATATTCAAACGAACTACTTGGAACGAACGTTTTGCGTTATCTAGGAACAGAAAATGCTTGGCTGTGCATCCTAGAAAACATACGTGAATGGAATCAATTATTCATGGCAAACTAAGCACGAGGAACAGTTGAAAGGTCTGCTATTAAACATTGAAGATGCGCAACTAAATAATAACGTCTAGAAAGGTGGAGCAAGTTGTACACAGTGTTCCCTCGACGGTAAAAGTGTTTTCATGTTTCAAAACCACTTTCCCCGAAGGTAAAAGTGTTGTTGAACAAAGAGCAGGTGGTTCACGCATCGAACAAGCGCCTCTGCCATTGTTTTAAGTTCGATTTCAATCCCGTTCCCCCCCCTCGGTCCTCTCTGTTTTCCCGTTTTCAGTCCCACTCGAGCAATGTGTACAAGTTCGCGCGTAAATCGCGAGGCGGGTGGTTAACGCGATTTAAAAATGCGGGCTCGCGAAAAGGGCTCGACCCCGGGGCAAAGAACGACAAACAAAACAGCAGGGAAACTCGCGGAATCCGCTGCGAGAGAACTCTGGAAAAGGTGCGAAGTGGAAACGCGACGCTGTTGTAAAAGCAGAACAATTTTTTTCGCTGAGCTGAAAACTCGACTGCTCGTTACGCTCTTGCGCGACAAACGCGAGAAAATCCGAGGAAAGTCGGCCGATTGACAGATGCATTCTCGAAATGTGCAGCTGCAGTTGCATCCTCGAGCATCTTCCCGGGATCGCATGAAACTAACCCGTTCTTCGAAGCTTCTAATTTAACTCGATACTGGCGATCTTCTCTATTGCTGGGAGACAAACGTTTTATTGTAACGAATTCATAAAATATAATTAATCAATTATTTCTATAACTGATTATATATCTAATATAATAATCAATTATTAATCAATTAATCAATAATTTCTTTTCCATTGCCATAAATGATCGGACCAGTGCGCCACGAATAAATATTTATACTATCATTATCATAAAATATACTTCGGCAAGGATGAATACATTCCCATCACGTTGGCGCATTGTATAAGTAAATTGCACTAGTTCCATACGCATCAAATGAAAAATATATGGAAATATTTTAGGTCGAAAGAAATATTTGGTTCTCGAGGTAAACCAGGTCCGAGTGCAAAGGGTTAATAGTAGGTACATTCCGTAGAATGGAGTTCGAGTCAAAGGAAAGCCGTGCACTTTGTTTTCGCTTTGAAGCCAAACAGAATCGCGTAGATGAAATCAGTCATCGTCCATCTTGCAACATTTAGGAAACTTCCGACGGGTCCTTTGAAATACGATCCGGTTCGTCTTCGACCGCTTCCAATGTTCTACAAGTATCTTAATCTGTAGCTACTTTGAATCTCGCTGCTGACCTTCTTCGAGCCTCTTCAGCAACTTCAAACCTGCTGGGACCCTCATCAGAAGCTTCAAACCTTCTTGGATCCCCTTCAGCTGATCTGTTCGGATTTTGGGTGACGTGTATTATCCTTCACAAGTCCTCTGTTCCTCTCTTCGACATCTCTATTCATTTTCACGTGGCTTCGAGCTTCGATCTTCTTTATCTTCCGCAACTTGAAATTTTCTTAGACTCTGTTCAATTTCCTCTACACAGCGACCTTCAATTCCCTGCAATCGTTTGTCATATTGTCCGAGTATCTTCAATCACTGCTGGTTTCTTCGAGATTTTTTAGTATACATCTTTCTTCGAAAAGCTTCTACAGACTCTCTCGAACTACCCCTAATTTTCATTAACCTTCACCTATCTAAAATTCTCTCGATCTAGCTTTAACCCCCTTCGCTCTCTTCAACCATCTTCCTCAATCTTCCAGCCAGCTGTGCTTCCCATTAATCATTTGCAGTCATCTTCACACAATCTCAGTGGTCTCGAATCTTTCAGCAGACCATGTCCTCGGAGAAAACGAGCATAAAGGCTTTCGTCATCATCCAACAGCTAGGCTAAAGCCCTCCGAGAGCCAACAACATCTTTAGCATCCCCTTCACGTCGAATAACCACCGAAACGTGTAAAATCCTCTAGATCATTATCTATGAAGAAGCTAAACAAACGTCGAGAATAAACATCCCCGGTGTAACAACGGAAGATTTATCCTATTGTTCGAGAGAAGTCAACGCACGAGACGTCAACGTCGACGGAAATAGAAGGTTGTGTGTCCCGACGACCGTCACGCGGCCATTCTCCATCGATCGAGCCGTCGAAGATCGACCTCGGGACCTCGAACTCGACGGCAGTTCGATCAGCGATCTTCTAGACGAGCTCGGACTCTGACACGAACCAACCGAGACGACGACAGAGCCGCTTCCGGTACGGATCGATGGATCGCGAGGGATCCTCGGCAGGTCGGGGCTCCATTGACATCGTTTAACGAGGCGTCGTCGTCGGAAGAATCCACGCGTTGATCTACGGCGATCTTAAAATAACCCCAAGCGACGCGTCATGGGAGTAATCAGTGCGTCGCAGTACGATGGAAACGGTCTGCCATAAACGCCCGCCGGTTAATTGAAACCGTTCACACTCTTGTTGTTATGCACGTTGTCGTACGTCCTGATACGATCCCAAATCACGGCAGCGTCAGGTAAATGAGCTAGATCCCGATCCCGAGAATTGCCTTGTCGAATGACGAATACGATCAGTATGAATATCTAATATTTGATCTACATCTTTCTCTCCCTATTTTTCTGTTGTTTGTAACGTTTAGAGGAGTGTTGTAGAACAATCAATGTATGAAGGAATACAGCAAAAATTTCTTTATATTCAATCCAAACATTTTGCTCGGTGTTTTTGCATTGTTGACTTCTATTCATTGAACCGTTAATTGCGAGCGTTGCGGAACAATCATGAACTGTATTGAATTGTTTTTTTTTTTTGTTTTTAACGTTTGGAAGACTGTTATAGAACCATTAATGTATAAAAAAACTGGACAAAAATTCTGGATTTTGAATACCTACATTTTCCATCTTTTTATTCAATTACGATCCTATAGGAAAATAAAGTAACAATTCAATATTGTTTCTATTATTCATTTATAGTGTTTGTAAACGTGTCATAGTGTTATGAACTGAATAATGAATTCAAGTCAATTAGTCTATCAATGATCCAACACGATAATAATCGTCGTTAAAAAATTCTCACGAGAAATGTCTTAATATAGACGTGGAAGGTGAACGAAAATTTTCGAATATCGGTGTCGGCGTGTTCGCGTTGGCCAGTCTTTGGAGCCGTGAACGCCAGCGTTCCCTCGGCATCAAATAAACGCGGTGGTTCCCAAAATACAACAGAGTACGTTTTCAGCGAAGATTTCGTAAACCGTGTCGAGTAAATCAGAAATAGCCCGTACCGAGATCCGTTCGGCTGTATCGCACAGTCTCGTGGTTGACCCCGAAAAATTTATCGGCCGAATTAGCACGACCCTGCAATTTTCCCATTGCCTGGTCTTCCCGATACGATAATGAAACAGACTCATCAAAAGAAAATCGAGCTCATCGTTTGACAACAAACTGCCGGCCAAATGACCTGTTGCAGATTTTTTATCTCACAATTATTGAAATTATAAAGACGCCTTGGTGGTACATTATTAAATAAATATATTTAGTAGCGCAGATACTATTATACGAGCCGCACAAAGTTCAAATAAATTTAACCTTGTTATCTTTTGAAGCAACATGTACCGGCTACTTTTAAAACTCGGTAGTTTCAATGTTAATCACTCGCATATGATATTTGTAGTCTCGAAACTTTAAATTTAGTGTTTCGAACGTAAACGAAGATGTCGACTACACTAGCAAATATTAGTTATTTTATTCAATCAAGATTTATTTATGCTGAAGTCGTATAAAGTTTCATGAAACTGAAAGTTGAAAGTCGAATTTCTACAAATATCAAGCTCAAATACATTTACAAAAAGGTTTGTAAATGTAAAATATTTAATCGTTCTGTCTTTGTTCTTACAAAATATATTTCTATAGAATCTGAAACTTTAACTTCTGTACAACTATTTTGATGCAGCATACAATTATTAAAAAATTGGTGAACAAACGAACAAAGCGACTTGAATGATAACCTAATGGAGAACGGAATAAATTCCGTTCTAATCTATCCACGCGACAGATGAAACGTATCGGACACCGAAAATATTTTTCGGCGTAAAACCCGGCGAGCTTCTAACACGCGAGAGGTTAGGTTTGAAAAGTTAGAAGAGATCTTCGGGAAGAACTTTTGTCCGACCTCGCAGCCGCCGAAAAGTCTTTTGCGAACTGGCTTCAAAGTTTAGCATTTAATATCCAGAAGGCTGGTTAAGCCGGAAGTTTGATATTTCGAAGATGTGTTTTCAGCATCAGCGGGAAGTTTTATAAGTCGGGGCTGGAACAGTGAGAATCAAGATCGTGAGCAGCTCGACTTCCCTCTTTCTTCTCAGTGAACTTCGACTAGGAATTGTCTCTCGTGCGTATCGGAGCCGAAGGCTTCTTTTCAAATACTTATTTCAGCCTAGTACACTCTAACTTATCGATAACGCTCGCTATCTAAAAAGCCGATTGAACTCGAAATCCGATCATTTGTGAACACGATGTCTCTCGAGTGCATTAGAAACTTTGTGCATTGGCATTGCTGGAGAGCTTTGTTTAGTATAGATCAAATCCAATTTGTCCGGACTATGATAAATTTCATATAAAATTTCGCGACACAGAAAAGTGTAGGATTTACGAAACTATTCTAGTGTAGGATATCTTGATCTAAGAAAAACCTTCCGGTCCATGCCGTTTCTTAAATCGTGTAGTTCTGTTATTTTTTGGTGACCTCGTCGAACATGGAGAAGGACAACGCGTGTAAACACAGACCTTTGTCATGTTCCTTTGTTACCAGCATCGTACAGCTCGTGCGCTGAATTTACATATTGTGTTCGAGCGTTTGAACGATCGACAAGCAAACGCAAAATGGCCGACAACATCTCTACAGTCGTGCGGATCGTGTTACGATCGTGTTTGTAACAAGCTACAACGGCAGTTCATCTCTTCCCCGAGAATTTATTGACGGATTACAACGATGAAAAATAACGGCAATGAAAACGGACGAATTGATAGCCGGCGATATTTTATCGGTTGCTTAACTCCACGGCCGACGAGTACCGTTCTCGTTGTCGCTCGGTCGGGAAGCTCCGAAGCATCCTTCCTCGATCCACTGTCTCCTCCTGCCAACCCCAGCAACCCTTTCAACGAAGTACCGGATCGGTCGTAACATTCATAACTTCAAACCTTCGACAAAAATCATTGCGGAACGAATGGTTATGCTCCGTCAACGTTCCCGACGATCTGTACTGCTACCGATAAAGATGCAATGTCCGTGACTGCACAAAACGGATGTAACGGAGAACACAGCTGGCGAAAGTTAATGTTCGCGAATGGCTGATCTCCTGAATGCTATTTTCAAGGTTGCCTCGATATAAATACTATAGCTTCGCTTCAGCTAAACCTCGCTAAAAATGTCTCTGCGTTTTCAGGCCTTTTAGTTTCCAGCCTACACTGAAGTCTAGTTTCTCTAGTTTCTTTTACGCTCCAGACGCTCTAGCACCAAGAAATTAAATATAATATTGTTATTATATTATTCTTATCTGCCCAAATATATATCCATACACATTTTGCAACACAGGAACAAACATACGAACACAAAAGATTGAAATAGCACCATTAGGGTTAACAATAAAAACTATTATATGCATCTCACGCCATATTAATACAGAAGGTCCCTGGGGACCTTGTCGGGCTTTGACCGTTGAAAAAGTTGTCGGCCATTGGAGGGTTAAAGTGCTGGTGGTAATATTATTTAAAAATAGCTACAAATTTGGATATTCAAAAAAAAAAGAAAACTGTTTGCATCGTTTGTAAGAGATAGGGGATGAATGTATTTGTTTTCTTTACCTAATTGTTTTAAGAAGTTGGAAATATGTAATGTATCATAATATTTTATCAATATTATATTGCATCGATAGGCTTTCGGTGGACGAAAGAGCGAATAAAGAGACAGTGTGTGACAATACAAAAAGTCTTTGTACAGGCAATTTTTCAACTTTTCCATTTTTTCCACTGGTGGAACGCGTACGTGTGAGCCACGTGAGTAATTAAACGGCGTTATCAAGGCGTCACGGACGCTCGATCTTTTTTCCCGGGCGGTTAAATCGGCGTGGCCACATCCATTACTTCCGAACCGATTAATACCGGTCCCGCGGACCATGTCGCCGCTAATTATTCTTCGTCGCGCGAGTTAATCGCGCGCACAGCCCGGAAAACGCGGGGACGGCCGAGATATGGAAAACTGTCGACGCACGCGGGTTTTCCACGTGGCCGCGAACCGACACGATGCCTCGTTCTCCCGGGTTCATTTGCGTTTCGGATCGGGGTCGGCCTCATTTCCGGCGCATTTATTGTCACGCGTTTCTTTCTCTCCGCGCCGCGCTTCAATGCCGCGAGAACAGAAAAAGAAAATAATAAACACGCGACACACGGTGCACGCGAACCGCGCCGGTTCATTATGTCGCCCCGCGATGGAGATGGTGGATGCACGCGGAACGTAATTTCGCGAACAACTTGTGCACCTAGTCGGCTCTCGCTGAAACGGTTTCGTTCTTTCGAATGCAGTGGCTCTGATGGAACACGGACAAACGACTTTACGCGGTGTCTGTTTGAAGCTTAAAAAGTATAAATGAAGACCCGATGGTGTATCGTGGCATTTCATTGCAAAAATCGTGCAGGTCAAAACAGTTGATTGTCATTTAACGATGAGAAATGACGTAAAGTTGTATAAAGACGCAACAATACCATCACTGTTTAAAGTCATTGTTTAATTGTATTAATGCCTGTGTATATTTAAAAAAAAACTTCAAAACAATATTACATTATTTCAAATGCATTCAAATGATTAAGAATATAGAAAAACATTTCAATGCCACGCTGTTGAATCAGTGTCGTGCACGCGTCACAATGTCACGCGACTAAACCGATACTGCCAGAGAGAGGGTAACTGTATTTCCCTCGATTAGAGTCAATTACCCTGATCCGACGACACTGTGTCGAATTAAAATGTAACTAAAGATAAAGATCTGCAGTTTAATTAAGAATCACCCCGCTGTATGATTATTCTGTTATGTTTCGTGAAAATTCTAAATGAATAATGTATATTTTTACCAACTTCTAAATTTCCCAGCGGTTTCTCGGAGCTATTCCGAAATAACGTAGAACGCGATACTTTCCTTTGGTTGCAATAAGCAGCAAAGGGCACGTAATTAAGAGAACTATTAACATCGCAACCAAGAGAAGCTCCGATTTATCTTCTGTAACAAGAAATACCAGCGAACTCGGCGCGTCGTTTCCCAAACAGCCGAGAGCCCCGTGTGTCCGTTCCGTTTCGAGAGAACCAGACGTAATGTTAATTAGATATTTTATCTCCAACAGGAATAACGAATCCGTCGCTCCAGGCGACCGGATGTAAACTGCATTTATGTCGGATATCATTCCCGAAGTTGCGCTAACAAGACAGCCTCGACGCGTACAAGCCAGCCAGTGTTTTCAGGTGTTCCTTATTATTATGCTCGTGTTACGGTTCATTGACCCTGTTGCTTTTAATTGGCTAACGGAAACGCGATACAGTCACTTTCGAGAAACTAATTAGATAATCTTAGCAAACTGTACTTTTTGTCAGAAAATTTTTAAGTTCATTGAAATTTTTCTCGGTCGAAAATGTAATAATATTAAATTTTGTGGTTTCAGCGCACGGTTCGATCATTAATAGACCACCAGCAAGTTTGCAAATTAATTTAACTCAACGATTCGACCCCTGTATGGATCATCTTCAAGAGAGACATTTTTGAGTCTATTAATGATCGACTCGTGCGCCGAAAACACAAAATTTAACATTTTTCAATTCGTTGGATCTACTGAAGGTTTATTAACCCTCGGACACCGGACGATTTTTACAACTGTACAGGGTGTGGTCGGACGGGTGGTACAGCCGAGGGGGTGATACTGTACGTAAAAATAAGTCGAAAGAAAAGGGAGTACCATTTGTTCGTTTGATGCTTCGATTTCGAGAAAATCGATTTCGAAAATGCAGCAAAAACACGTGATATTGCATAGGAATCGTGTCTGACCATGATCAACCAGTTCTACTTTGTGCATATACTAAGAAAGCATGTGAACCTGACAGAACTTTAAACTCGATTTTGTTGAAAATGAGCTGCCAAACGAAAAAATGGCCACGCTTTGTATAATTGGCAATGCTTAGGACCGTTCCTAGGTATAATTAATAACTTTTAAAAATTTACTTATCGACGATATCTCGTTTAGACACATTAATCTTTTCGATATCCTCGATGAAACAGCTATCAGTTAGTTTAATTGCCATAAATTGAGTACTTGAATGACAATTTGGATGTTCCCGGTCAAAAATATTTCCGGCACAGCACTCGGAGGGTCAATAAATTTTTCGATAACCGAGAAGTTTTCTTTCTACTTTCCCATTCGACAGAGAACAAACGCCGCAATGCAATCAGAGTGTGCTGCAAGTAGAATCAGCCGATACTACACGGACACGCAATCCACTGCAACTCAAAGGATTCTGAGACTCGATCTACCGCAGCCGAAGCTGCAAACAAACGAACTCGCAACATTCCTGCTTTGTTCCCATACGTCAGGTTTGTTTCTCGATGCACCGGATGCAACGTGCACACGGTACGCCTGCAATCCGGAGCACTAATTTCAAGAACGGAATAAGTTCTGTGACTGATACGATTTATCGAGAACACCGACAAAGCACTGTAAACTTCCGCCGTGTTTTCGAGAACGTTTCCCTTCCAGTTTCCTGACAATTGTAACAGCAGTTCTGCGCGACGCGGGAAACCGGAAGCGTCTAATATTGGAATCACGAAGTACCACGAAATACATTGAACTCTTCCAATTTTTTTACCGTTTGGAATTCGACCTACAAGATTCCAGACTTACTCCAGAATTATAATTACAAAGTAATTGAATCACATTGTAAGTTAGTTATATTGTAATTTATAATTCCAGATTTTCATTTAATTAAATTACAATGTAATTCATAATAACAATCGAGTAAAATTATAAAATACATTATAATTGAATTATGAAGAATGAAGTAATAGGCAAGATGAGGTTGAAAAATCCATGCGAAGATTTCAAACAGAAGGAATTTATTATTTATAAATTTACACCGTCAACTATATTGTATTTCAATTATATTTTATTTCAATTACACTTTTGATTAACTTATTTAGTAATTGAAATACCATGTAATTGGATTACGTAATTGAATTACAATATAATTGAATTAGCACAACTCTGCTTGATTCTCTCGTAAAATCCGCAGTAAAGTTATTCGACTCGATTAAATTAATTTTAAGACGTGTTTTTCCCATCGACCCAGCTCAGACGATGTTCACAAAATTTTGTTTTCTAAATTAGCGATCCGTCACGTGGTGCGTCAGAAAACCGACGCAACGACGTCTTCTCGGGAAAAGCGGATCGAACAGGTTGGGATCGGTAACGTTATCAATCATTTAGGAGCTTCAAAGGCAAATCACGGATAGGCGAGAGGTTTCGGAACGGAACATCAAAGCGGCGGCTCTCGAGGAGTATCGAACTTCTTCCCGGTCGATTGCAAACAACAACAACAACAACGAAACTCAATTATCCGACGCCCCCTACGGCTATTCTAATAACTGTAACTTTCTTGGTGGCGGGCTAAGCTAAGACGTTAGGTCAGACAGGGGAGGAGAGGGATCACGTACGGAATTCGCGCCGGAATTCCGTGGTCGCTCGAATTAACCAATGAATCAGCCGGAAGCGCCGGCGAGTCGTGAACATGTTGTACGCGCGAGTATTTCCACAGACGGGTCTAATACATTCGGAAACCACAATCCACGCCATCTTGCGCCGTGACGATTTCGTCGATCGTGCTTGTACGGTTGTCGTAAACAGGGGCCCGGAATTGTTACGCGCCTCTTCGAACCTCGAGCAAAGACAAGGGATACAAGAGACGACACTTAAAAATAAATACACTTTTTAGAGAGAGTTAATGCTCGTTAAGTGCTCGTATGTACATTTTATAATATAAATTGTAATATATTTAAATTATTATGAGCAAAATTACATTATATATACTTACATGGTTAATTATAAATAGGACTGATTGTAATCAATGATAGAGAGAGACTTGGAAATATTTCTATCATAAAATAATGGTGTGCAAGAATAATAATGTGATGGGTCTGTGAGGTTAAAATTATAAATATATGTGCATACATGGGTATATTTATATTGTTTGTAAGTAATATGTTTTCAGTGTACGCTACGATAATTTATTTGTAACATATTTGTAATAAACATTTTTGTAATATGTGCCTGTACGACCAATTTAAAGGGACAGACGAACGAGCGACATCAAAAGTACAGCCCGGAGTGTCGCCTCTTGTTGTACCTTTTTTTTATCCTATTATTTATCCCTTTCTTTGCCTCAAGCGCACGCTGAGGTGTGAAGTTACAGAATCCAAAAATGATCGGAGTAGGAGGGTTGATAACTGTTTCGCCTGATTGTTAAATGTAACAGAATGATCGTCGTGGAACGATGCGCAAGGATCAATCTGCGCCATCGAGTCAGATTAATTATAATTAAACGCGATGGACCGGAGCCGGGCCGTGTTCGCATCAACACGATCCGTGGCGTAAACGATTGCGCAACTGCCGACGTTATAAATTGAACGGTTCAATGAGAGCCTCGTGACTTTTCCGCGTAATTAATGCCTCATCTTTCCGCGAGCGTTCACACCGCCAATCCGCTGGCCTGGAAACGCAAGCGGAATCTTCCACGCTTCTGGCGAACGTCTCGAAACGTCTCGCAACTAACTCTGTGCAAATTATTAGGCTCGATATCATTTGTCTCATCTACGATCCCTCGACAAAAAGTGTTTCATCAAAATTGTAAACCTGATCGTTCGACAGAATATTTTATATTTGAAAGTTTGAGAACACCTAAATAGTTCTCTCTGTTATTTTCGGCTTAATAGACAAGTTGCTCGTAATAAAATTGTGGATATCTTAATCCTTTCCAAACCAGTTTCTGGTTTCTCACCGCATCGAATTTTTTAAACCTATTTAGAGATTTTTTCCAGGAAGAATTATTTCCGATGTCGGAGAAGGTTCGGTAGAATTAGGAGTATTTTTAAGATTTCAATTTCATCGACTTAACATTTTCTCAAAAGCGTGCGGAATTGTATTAATTCCTTACGTTAAGTCAGGAAATAGCGTTGAAGTGGTCAATCAAGATTCCTCCTCTTTATTAAAGTCTCATCATTTAACAGTTTCGCGAACAAGAATAACGTATATTTCAGTGATTTGTACTCACCATTTTGAAGAAAACCTGCCGATGTCGGCGCTAGAGTCGTAGAAATAAATCAGAAATTCTCTTTGTGCGACGTAATATATTCGTTTCAATAAAATTCCCTTCTATTTCTTCCTTTCTCCTTTATCTTCCGTACTCCGTACGACTCGATCAAACGATTCCTTCTATATCTCTTTTCTTATTCTCTTCGATTATGGAAGAAAAATACTGCATAAAAATATCACTGGTGTACTTTGGCTTGTCCCTACATCTCTTTTGCAAATACTATAAACGCTGAACACCTAGAAAAAAAGAACCTGCAACAAATGTTTCCTGTTAGTCTTATCACCCCAACCTTTTGCAAACGATCTTTCTCCCAAGAAAAATCGTAAAATTCGATCATCGAGCGTAAAACAAACTACGAAATTTTTTTTGATAATTGTTAAAACTCTTATGTAAATTTTTCTAGCATACATCTATTCATTACAATTAAGATAATTAAAGGATTGAGGGATTCGCAAACTTGTTGACACAGCTGAGTCAATTTTATAACTGGATAAATCGTTTTAAAAGGAATGATCGTCAAATTTAATCTTGAGGAACAAATTTTTCCGAATCCAATTTGTTGGCAGTTCAAACACGGAATTCGATGTTGACAGAAAAATCTTCGATTTACTAACAAATGGAGACGCCGGAAGAGTTCGCAAATAGAGCAGTCGAATTTCCTTTAAAGCTGATTATCGATTAATCCGCGCGGAATATACACAGGCCGGTCGTTCATCGAATGGTAGAACGATGGCAGCGCGAAATGACGCTCGCTGGTTGAAATCTACTTGTCGCTAAATGATGACAAAGCGCTCTTGAATACACTCGACGTTAACCAATATTTAGAGGAAGGTCTGCCGCAATTTGCCATGGGCGCAAATTGCTTGCGCGCGAATGAACGCGCGCCAGTGAAATACTGAACGGATTCCTTTTCGCAATTTCCATTTTTCATAAATCCAATTCCCAAAGAACGACGTCGCTCAATCAATTGACATGCATGCTCTTTACAAATCAACAATCAAAATTGTCAATCCTTCAATGCACGGGTTAGTTCTGCAAGATCTATCAATTGAATTTGTACTATCTTAATTTTCATTAAATTATCTTAGAACTATTAGCAACAATAGCATTACGTAAGGTAATTGATTTCTTAGAAGAAGCGTTAACGAAGAAGACGAATTCTTTTGACTTTTGAATGCTTTTGTGTTTCAGAGATCCTCATTAAATTTTACAGAATTGATCGAGACTTTTTCTATTTGTAATTTATTGAAAGTATTGACAAGAAGTAAACTCTTTTGATTTTAATGATTTTTCTGTCTGTAAAAACAGAAATTTAAACAAACCTGCACAGTCTAATTCTCGTCAGTATTTTTATTCGTTTGATACGTTTCTTTTTCTAGGTAATTTTATGCCGACGATCGGCGCGTAATCAGATTTTTCTATCGTCGTGCTCTTTCCATCGATCGTTCTTGTGCTGTATCTTCGACAAACAGTTGCCTCATCGATTATTTAAGTGAGAGGAGTCGCGACATTACTTATCGACTGACCTGATATTATTATTGGATTGTTGGTGAAGTTTTAAACCTCCTCGAAGTCGATTGCGAATGCAAGAAACGTTTGAAACTTTTCGGGCAATGCAATACTACTTTCCTAACTGCGGATGTCCGTGTAAACTCGTCTTTCACAGATAAATTCAATAAATGTCTATATATCTATGTATATTTAAGAGTGAAGGAAATGCTTCTGATAGAAGTCACTGAACGAAAAGCGTTTCTAATTCATGAACAATATCGAACAGAGTGTACTATTCAATGTGTATTACTCTATTTCATTTACATGCTTATGGCTGCTGTATATTCGTTAATATGATTGAACTATTCCCAATAAAATATTTATGACTCAATCAACTCTAATATCTTCAAAGAAGCTCCAACAATACATACATTCCAAATCCAAAATACATTAACACTTTTCTGTTGGGGGTGTCCAAAGACACCTTTTAAAATTTTAAATAAAAATTTATCGAGACTACAAAGATACAATACAACTGAGAAGATCTGAATACGAAATCTCAGAAGTACATTTGATCATTAAAAATTCGCATTTCGTATGCACAGCTTTCAGAACAGGGAACTAAAATATACACTCTTGCTCTTTTATAAATACTTTCTGCAATACAAGCGATATAGAAACTTAACGCGTATTCTGGCCTATTTTCCTAAAAAAAGTGCAAGTTGAATATGCATCGAACAAGACACTTCAGATTCACAAAGTCTGTATCGCGGCAGGCCTGCCAAAACCATCCTGTCCAAAGCGGGCGTAATTCACGGACGCCTTAACGGGAAGATTGAAATCGCGTCGTAAATACTCTCCCGAAGAAAGTTTCTTAAAGAGTCAAGAGCGCTTTAACGTCGAGCACATTTACATAAATATATATTCATCCCTGAAGTAGCAGGTCACGTGTTATAAATTTCCCAAAAACTTGGGGAACCTTCCAAATCCTAATCCTAACGCAAAGGGAACCTCTCTGGTCGAGAACTCCGGTGTCGGAAAAAGTGGATTTCTGAGAAATATCCGAACTCGGATGATCGAGAATGATCGTTACCGGGTACGTAATCGTCGAAAGAGCGGCCACTTTCACCGCGATCCGCGACGCAACGAGACGAGCAAGGGGGACGCGCGGTGTCTCTCGCTTAGGATCGCGAAAAATTCGAATCCCTCTTTCCCAAGCGGCTCGTTTAGAAAGTAACTCTTCGCTGGATGCAGGTATGTACCTGTCCGATGGAATATGCTCGCTCGCTAACACTATGCGAACGATCTTGCTGCATCGATTCCGATTAAACGATCGTGTTGCGATTCATATCTCCCTGGCAACTTCGTCTGTCGTTCTGTTTGTCGTTTTAGCACGCTTCCGCCAATGGCCGTCTAAACCCAGTCCTCGTGCGAGTTCCCGATAAATTGGATCTGAAAGGATCAATCGTTAGAAATCGCGAAATGGTCGTATGATCTCGCATGCCCGTCGAAAAACACACGCTGTTTTCTCGGACAACACGTTTCGCAGCATGTTTTGTTATCTCTAAACTTTTCGTAAGCGAGAAATGGTCCACGAACGCAATCTCTGAAGCGGCAGAATTCGCTTTTTAAAGAGATTGTGACAAACTGCGTGCGATTTTTGAAACTTCGTACATTATATGCCAGGAAAGGTTTTTTGGAAAAATTCTAGAATTATATCATGTGGATTTGATTTATTTGGGATCGAGAATTAATTCCGCGGAACACCGCGAACTTCAAACATCAAGGCATTGCGACAATGGGTAATCTACTTGTCTACTAGCCTGCTTTAATCTGTTGCAAGTCCACTCTATTTAACTTCGATAAGATCGGATAGATAATTCTCAAACGTAGAATTTCAAGTACAATCGAACGTAATAGTTACGTTTAAGTAATTCAATTAAAATTGTTAAAATTTCGAACGATTATTGAAAACTGATAACTTCGCTCAAGATGAAAGCCCAGAACGACGATTTCGTCGCGCAAATAATACGAATTTTAGCTTTATTGCTTTCCCGGCGAAAAGCGTCACAATATTTGCGCGATGACCTAATATTTTTCAAGCGCGACTATATAAAGATAGCGTGGGATGTCGGGGAACAGCGAAAACACATCGAATTTGACAGAGAAACAGCAAATTGCTAGAGCCACTACAAACCCCCCGTCAGCTTAGCGAGATTATCCCTACGAGAATTCTCGAAATTGTTCGAATAGCATCATAAATTAATTCCGCAGGCTTGAAAAAGAAACTGGCTGGTCCGCGCTGTTAACTCGACATGAAAAACTTCCGAAATACTTTCGACGATTCCAGACACTTGATTCTCAAAATGTGAAAGAAAACGATGCTCCATTTTTTTTTAAGAAAGAGAACACCCAAAATTTTTTCAACAATTCAAAATGTTTAGTAGATTCTCAAAATGTCACAGAAAACGACGGTCAATATT